>PVJC01001194.1:0-57696 GCA_004026665.1 Murina feae
CACAAAAACTAAGCGATGCTTTGAAGAGGTGGAGAAATCACAGCTTTAATACACGCGTGGACTCTGGGATTAATCCAAATCAGAGTGGGGGTAGCACTCAAGAACCTTGCTTTATAAGTGCCCCTCGAGTTCATTGATTTGCAAATATACTCCCTCCCCCCAAGGCCCTGAAGGGAGAATTCTTTTCATCTACCCTTCCCCCAGATACAGGGCTCAAAAACAAGGCTCCCTTGCCTTACCTCCCAGGGGACAGGGCTTTGTTTGGTTTAATGGCCTTGCAGAACCAACCTTCCTCCTCACTAACAGTGAAAACCCAAAAGAAACACTAAGAAAAGCCATGTGTTTATTTTAGAGACAATCTAGTAGAAGAATTATGTGCGTATGCCAATGAAATTTGGAGGGAAATGATATCAAACATTTAAAAAAAATTGATACTTTCAATAAAGAAGTCCAGACTAGTCAATTTTGAGGATCCAGAGGGAGTGAAGTAATATGCCAATTACATGTTTATAAATAAACAAAAAAAATAAACATTGGATCTATCAATCAGTGACTATTCATTACATAATAATTAAATAATAGCTACACTTCTCACTATGTGTGAAATCAAAGAGAAAAGAAAAAGACAACTCTTTCCTCAAAGAAAATATAATGAGTTGTAGAAAGAAGGGAAATACAGTATGGACTGAACACTAGGCAACAATGCAGAATACTGTGAAACTAAGTGAAAAAGTGTTTGGTAAAGATTTTGGTCACTGTGAGTAGGAGCCATTGAAAATGACTCCAGAAAATTCATGCCAATTGCCCTAAATCTGGGTAAAAGAGTGAGCTCTTGGAAAGCAGAGTAAAATTGGGATGCATTTAAAGGGCAATAAATGCAGAATTATAACACACATGCGTTGTTACTGCTGTTTTGCTGGGAGACTCAGCACTGGTGAGAAGGATTTGGCTTGGAGTGTGGTGGGAAATCCAACTGAAGAAGCCAGGACATATTTGATGCCATTGACCACATGGCATCAAAAAATTTCTGGATTAGCAAAGATCGGAATCATCTAACTCAACACTTGAATACTTCCTACAACTTAGTTTCCGTTCATATCACCATTTTGGGAATGTGGATACAACAGGATAGTTGCGATCTTTAAAAACCCTAGAGAAAACCTCAGTAAAAATGATTTGGAATGAATCCAAGATAATGATAACCGCAGCAAAACAAACTACAAATTAAATTAGGAATCACTGCCTTTCATTTTACAAGTGAGCAAACTGGGTTCAGAGAAGTAGAAGAATTTCCAAAGGCTACACAGCTTTGTAGAGTATTCTGGTCTCAGAACATCTAGCCCAGGTCTTCACCTTGACAAAGAATTTCCTGGTTCTGTTTGTGAGTACTCTACTTGATTTCTCTCACTATGCATGAAAAATGTTAATACTTTTCTCTCTCCAAACATCCTTTCCCCAAGGAATAATAGATCAAGGGAAGAGAGAGGCTTGCCATTATGGAGGAACATTATCATTTTTATACAAATGCTAAAACAATTCTGAGCTCTCAGCCTGAACTAAGCTACCTTAATCTTACCTGTGTCTCACACCTGGGGAAACTTGGTTTAAAAAAGAAATGAGTGGGATCCATTTCAAGTGTTCTATCTTAAGCCTCTCAGTTTGCACTCAATTTGTTTTATCACATAGTGATAGGAATTAAAGGCCTTCGCTGCAGTTTAGGCAGCTTGCCAATGCCTATTTTGTAGCAATAAAATATGTACAAGTTAAGGAATCTCATGTGGAAAATTCATTCAACAGCCTCAAAAGCCAAATGAATGGTAATTACTTTGAACACAATGTGGCAGCAATCAAGCACGATTGGATCATGCTTTTAAATGTACGTCTACATTTTAAGAACTGAGATAATTATGAATTATGAAAATAACTAAGAGAGACAATGGCACAGCAAAGCTGTTGTTTATGAAACATGAAAGGGAAATTTTTAGAGGAGTAGGGGGAAGGAGTCATTTTCCGCACCTGCCAGCGAACATTGAATACGACACAGTTACATAGTGGAAGGCTGGGAGCGGCTTTTCTCTCCACAGTCATTTCATGTTGGGATTACTACTGCTGAGCTCCAGGGTTTGCAGAGGTTGATGAGGGAGAGGAAGACACTGAGCTCCACTTCACACACAATGTGAAATTAAATACATGTCCAGCACTCCACTCGCCACAATTTTTTAATTACTTTATTAAGTTATTACTTATGTGTCCTTACCCCCCCATAACCCCCCATCCCCCCCACTCATGCCCTCACTCCCCTGTTGTCTGTGTTCATTGGTTAGGCCTATATACTTGCATGTAAGTCCTTTGGTTGATCTCCCTCCTCACCCCCACCCTCCTCTACCTTCCCTCTGAGGTTTGACGGTCTGATCAATGTTTTTCTGCCTCTGCAGCTGCTTTTGTTTATCAGTTTATGCTGTTCATTATATGCCATAAGTGAGTGAGATCATGTGATATTTATCTTTCTCTGACTTATTTCCCTTAGTATAATGCTCTCCAGTTCCATCCATGCTGTTGCAAATAGTAAGAACTCCTTCTTTTTTACTGCAGCATAATATTCCATTGTGTAGATGTACCACAGTTTTTTAATCCACTCATTTACTGATGGGCACTTAGGCTGTTTCCAGATCTTAGCTATGGTGAATTGTGCTGCTATGAACATAGGGGTGCATATATCCTTTCTAATTGGTGTTTCTAGTTTCTTGGGATATAGTCCTAGAAGTGGGATCACTGGGTCAAATGGGAGTTCCATTTTTAGATCCACCCAATGTTATGCGTGCAAACATGGATAAAAGTGTTGTCTGGATGATGACTTGCCAAATGCTCTTTCTCTAGACAAAATTAATCTGAGCAGCATTTCTTGGAATAGGGAGTCCATGAATAGTATCTCTTTTTGCCAATCTCCTATGATGTGAGATACTGGGAAAGTCATTCAACTTCTCTGTTCCTGTTTGTTTTTCTAACTTAAAACTTATGGAGTTGGCCAACTGACCTCCAACTTGTCATATATCTATGCTACATGAGGATGGTGCCCCTTGGTGGCAATGTGGAGTGTACCAAGGAGACATACAGGGGAAGAGTATTCCAGGAGGGGGAAGTAGCAAGGTCATAGACATTAGCATGCCTGGTCACTTGGGGAAGAGTGAGGAGGCCAGAGTGATGATAGTAAATGAGGGGAAGAACAAGAAATGAGATTAGAGTGACAATTGATGCCAGATCACTGTGGGCCATGAAATTGATTGTATACAGGCTTTTGCCCTGAACAAAATGGTCAATTTCACTGGATTGTGTGTTGAGGAACTTAAAGATCCTTTTCCCAGGATTCCTCTGACTTCTAGAGTGAGAATAGACTGAAGGGGAGTGAGAGTATTGACTATTGAACAATGGCAGTAACTACACAAGTCTTGGGCTTATTGTATAACCTCCACCCCTACTCCCATGACCATTATTGTACCAGCACCAAAATAGTTTAGGATAGATAATGGTTAACATCCTTCATCACTGAGTCATCCTATCTATCTGATCACTGAGTTACTGCTGTGGGGAAGATGCTCTCTGGTGAGTACAAAAAAATGAGGTAAAAATTAGTATACTCTGCGTCCATTCCTATTGGTTTACCCACTTACCTCTGCCTTAAACATCCTTTTATCTTAAACATCTGTCCTTTCAGTCTTGCTCCTCTATGCTCCTTCCATGTCTGACCAGCCAGACAAGCCATTTACCTCTGCCAGGAGTCTAAGTACAGTTACAGAGTGCACTCTTCATAGCTCTGCCCATTAGAAGTACCCGCTTTAGCTTTTGTACCTCAGGGATACTCCAGTGTGAAACTGTAGCAGTCCATTTCCATGAGCATGAACATATTGAATATTATGTTATACAGTGTGGGGCAAAGGTAGGTTTACAGATGTCCACATGGAAAATAATACAATAATTAATAAATAATAATACAAGAATCAATGTGTTTTATGTACTCACTACTGTAAACCTACCTTTGCCCTACCTTGTACATTAAATATATTACTTCATATGTGCAAATGTTAATATCCTGTATAATAAAAAGGTAATATGCAAATTGACCCTAACAGCAGAACTGCTGGGAATGACTGACCACTATGACACACACTGATCACCAGGAGGCAGAGACTCAATGCAGGAGCTGCCCCCCTGGTGGTCAGTGGATTCCCACAGAGGGAGCTCTGCTTGGCCACAAGCCAGGCTGCTAGCTGCCAGCACAGCGGTGGTGGCGGGAACCTCTCCCGCCTCCTCAGCAGTGCTAAGGACATCCAACTACAGCTTAGGCTTGCTCCCCGTTGGCCAAGTAGACATCTCCCAAGGGCTCCCAGGCTGCCAGAGGGATGTCTGACTGCCAGCTTAGGCCCGATCCTCTGGGGAGCATAGAGCCTAAGCCAGCAGGTGGAGATCCACTGAGGGGTCTCAGATTGTGAAAGGGCACAGGTTGGGCTTGGCTGAGGGACCCCCCCACACACACACCGAGTGCACAAATTTTTGTGCACCAGGCCTCTAGTAACATAGAATTATACATAACATAATAAAATATAACTATATAATATATAATATATATTATATGTTTACATATAATATTAATATATTAAGTATGTTAAGCTGTCCCTGAACTATGTCTAAATTTACCCTCTGTCAGTTGATTAG
Source organism: Murina feae (assembly GCA_004026665.1). NCBI lineage: Eukaryota > Metazoa > Chordata > Mammalia > Chiroptera > Vespertilionidae > Murina > Murina feae. Next base: position 4,711 of record PVJC01001194.1, read on the forward strand.
ATGGAACATCCATGAAGCCATAAGCATAGTTTAAAGGGAGGCATTAGTCGAAGAATAATAATTAACATGAAAGTCTGGGCCATCTGTTCACATTTCTTATTTGTGCTCTCAGGATTTGTTCAGATCCAATTCTAAATGTACCATTTTCATCATACAATAAATTGTTGCTGTGCTTACACAACCTTATGACTCAAGTATAGTGGATAATCCCTAACTAATGATAGGCAATTTTGTTCTCATAGTCACATGATGTCCATGTTGTTCAGTCTCTGCTGAGGCACAACAATGTGCCAGGAGATGAATTTCAAACAGCAAGAAGTTCTCTGCCCCAGAAGGCATGCCTTGCTTCAGAATGCTTTGGAATCCCAGGAGTCTGCTCCATGACTCACCTGTGAGGATTTGTGGGCACCTCCAGTCCTGGTAAACCTGCTGGGGCAGATGGCCTTAGCAGCAAGACAGCTTCCATCAAAGCCTAGGTCTGCTGCTGAGCTCGCCCTTCCCTTGGCCAGCTCAAAGGTGGAGACTTACAAGTTATTCTATGAATGGGTCAGAGCCGTGCTCTTAAATGCAGTATGTGATGCCACCAAAATACAAAAAGGCATCAAGCACCGTGCCTTTTCCTTAATGGTAGAAGTCATATTGTTCAATAACTTGGGCTCTTTATGCTTCAGTTCACTGAATTCATAAATAGTTAAGTAAGGTGGCATAATGCTGAATTTTCAGAGGATATATCTCCCATCTTCTGGCAGCATGTATTATACTAGCTCATCCAAAATACTTGATGTTTTTATTCATCAGATGAAATGTGCATGATGTCATCGATACTGTGGACCACTGTGATGTTGTGTGAAATGTCAAGAGGAGCCATGTCCCTGTGACTATGTTGTTACTGAGAAGAGTAAACATACAGTGAAACAGTGTATGTGTTTCTGTGCTTCCTATGTAAAAAGTGACCTGCTTTTGTTCTCCTTCATGATAGAGATTGAAGAGTACTCTTGGCTGATCAAGTACCACATACCAAGTGCCAGATGCTGTGTTGACCTGTTTCAGTAAACATACCCATCTAGCATAGCAATTGCACATGGTGCTATTCCTTGATTAAAGTTATAGCAACGCACTGTCATATACCCTAATTCGGATAATTTTTGTTGATGAGCTGGTGGAATGCAATGGGGGTCACCACACTTGCATCATCAACTGCTTCTCAATGACACCTGGCTCCATAAACCACCATATTAGGCAAAGGATCATGCTGACAATTCAGGTCCCCTATTACCTCTGTCAGGACAGACTCTATATCTCACAGCCCTTGACAGGTCTGGCTATTTCCTTATCCAGAATGCATTTACTCTGACTGAAGGCACTTTTGGGAGGAGAATGGGAAACATATCCATCATATATGTCTGCGATAATATCTCAGAGTCCTCCTCTGAGGAGACTTCTTAAATCAGTGAAGTGTCTGGCTTCATCCCGGAAATCGAAGGAGACCACTCCTCTTGGAGTAGCTAGCATCAGCTTTGTGGTCATCAGCTATCATTTTTTTATGTTCATTTTTGTGGTTATACAAATTAAATACTATATTAGACAACTTCCTGTATATCTTGTCCCCAAGAATGTCATGGCTATTGCCATAAATCTCTACAGACATAGGATACACAGGTTGCCCGCCCAGCCTTCCTGCCCATTATACAAACTATTTTGGCCTTGCCTTGACAGTTAAACGCCACCACCTGGCCTTTGCAGTTCCTCTTATCCCCGTTGATGAAAAGGAGCACAGCTCCAGAGCGACATCTCCTAATGCCAGCCCCAGCCACCAGGAGACCTGTCCAAGAATTTGGTGCTCCCCGCACCTGCACCTTTCGCACTCTTTAGTGAAGGGAGTGAGATGGGAGAGGGTTTTTAGTAAGGGGCTGAATTTTCTGGTTGCATGTATTAAATCTTTTAACATTCCCACCTCTCTCAACCTTTTGACCACTAACTCATTACTCTCCAAAAACTATGCCAGTAACTCCACCTTATTTACTGTGAGCCATCATTGTGTGGAAGCTTCCAGAAGCCCTCCCAGCAGGGTATCGGGACTAGATCCAAGTGACCTTGGCAGGGCATCAATCCCCAGTTATGGGAAAGTGTCCCCTTATCATAAATTCTTCCCTGTCCAGCTGTACATCTCATCTACCACCCAGCCTCCACCACCACATCTGCTTGAATACCTCCAGGTTTCCTCATGATGCCTCTCAGCACTGATTTGCCAGATCCTTTAGGTATGTCATTTCCTTCCAGAGCAGGGGTGGCTGTGTGCCCTGCTATAGTCTGACCCTAGTTATTGTTCTGGAAGCAATGAGGGGATGGAGAGATGGATCATGAGTGAGCAAACATCACCTTTCAAGGTGATCTCCCGGCAAGGAGAAATTGCTCTTCTCTTCAAGGGAGAGAACATTTGCTGCAGACCTGGCAGATGCAGGGGAATCTTGCTCTTAAGATTCTCAGGCCATCCAACAAATATCCCACCCCTGGCCTCGGGGTTGCAATATTTCCCTCATAAAGCCCTTATTTTGGCGTAAGATACCCATCAAGCTGTGTGTTCAGTCCTTTTTCTAACTCTGTTCATAATATTGAATCCTGAGCCTAATTTCCAGCAGTTTGTCCCATAGCTAAGAGGGAGGGAGGTCTCCTGAGATGCTTCCGTGGAGGTTTCCTGATGTGCACAGTGTGCCTAGGTGCATGCTGGCTGACCTGAGCTTCTCATTTCTTCCCGGCTTCTAACGGTACTAACAGAAACCAGCCAACTCCAGAAGCTTCACACTGACCATGCCTTCCCACCTGTCAAATTCCCCTGCTTAAGGTAAGCAATGCTTTTGCCTTCTACTCACAACTCCTCTCACTGTCAGTGAGAATCATGGTCATCAGGGTCCTTCTGCAGTCCAGGGGTTACCAACACCCCATTTACCCAGCAGTGGGGCCCAGTTGGCATCTGATTGATAGTGAGACATTAGGTCTGAATCCTATTCTCAGGATCTGCTTTTTAGGGAATCCATCGTCTGGTGTTGACTGTTGTAGCCTACACTCCCTCCCTTAGTTGTGAAGCACAACATGGAATGGAGACTGTGCCCAGGCAGGGTTCGGTTTGGTTATAAAGTGGCTCAGAAGTAAAGAACTGGGAAGAGTGGAAGATGGGAGGGAAAGCAAATATGGAGGTATATTCATAAGCTGGTCACTTCAGAGCACAGCTGGGCCTTGGTCCCTCTGAGATGCTCTTAGTCATGTAGCATGTCCACCAATGGGGCAGAAAGGGAAATATTTACACACCAAAGGGCTCCTGTCTCCCATGGACAAGGCATTAATCCCTCAACACTTGGGAATGTGTGCATGTTAGGTCCTGGAGGGTTCCCACCGGCGTTCTACCACATGGCCCCCCGAGAAAATCTGAAACAGAAAAGGAGCGATTCACGGTCCACATAAGACAACATGCTGTCAGACCACCTGTGTGACGCTGGCTTTTGGCAGCAACAACTGATATAAAAGTGGGCCAGGAGGGGTGAGGCAAGACACATCTACTCTGTGTGAATGGAGTGTGAAAGAAAGGCCATTAATCTTTTTGGAGCCTCTGCTTTCACATAAGCAAAATGGGGCTGTCAATCAGTGTCTTTCTGTTGTGGGCAATTGGGCTGAGTGCCATGGGAGCCTTTAGGAAAAGGCATATGGATTCACCTCATAACTTTCCCACTGAGGAGTGAGGACGTTGGAGTATTTATTCACCAACTTCTGTCATTTATAGGCAGAGGGTCACTCTCGGGGAGCTGACTCCTGGCACTTCCAACTTGTCCCTGAGCCCCAGAGCTGAGCAGTTTTATAGCTGGAGAACCCCCTCAGGCAGAGAGGCAGGAGGCCATCAGCAGGTCTGGGCCTTCTGCAGGTGACCTCCAAGGTAAGACAAGGACAGACACCAGCCATGTTTCTATAGGTATCTGTGTCTTTTCATCCACTGTTGGGCAGGGCCAGAGGCTAGGCTAATCAGGATGGTTAGTTCCAAGAATTTACCATGTCTTCCAGGTGATTTTGAAAACCCCCAACATTAGTAAGCATCTGAAAAAATGCTCTTTTCATGAAAGGCACCTCTGAAGCATCCCTTGGATACATCAGAACTCTATTTTTGCATAAATGCATGCCCTCCTCATCTCCCATTCCCAGGCTATCAGAAGTGTTGGAATTCTCTTGTAAAACTATTGCCTTGAGCCTTTGTGAATGGAACAACAAAATAAATGCTCTGATGCTGAAAAGGAACAGACACGTATGCTGCACCAGACATTATCTTAAAGCCACCACAAAAGGCCTCTTCCTGTTTTATTGAAAGTGGCAGACAACGCGGGTGCCCTGGAGTGCAGGGCCAAGGAGCCTGCAAGGGCGATCCCCATGCCGGTCAGTGCTAATAGGAGACAAGTTCTGATATCCCAAGAGTTTCTAATTTGTGGCTTATTTCCCTTTCCCAGAGCAGATACCCAAATTGATTCTGCCTACTTCAGTGTCCAAGTGTGGAAACGCTGACTGACAGAAACACCTAAGGGTAATACGTCTGCCAAGTGATTGGTTAAACAGCTATTCATTTTGAAATATATCTTCAAGAAGCAGAATAATAGAGGGCACTGTAGTGTGCGGCCCATTAATTACAGAGTTGACAAGAAAATTGCCCTTCAGATCAACATTAGTGGAGACTGGTTGGATGGTGGGGTGGGAGGTGGGGGCCATTGAGAACAACATTCAACAGGGTTATCTACACGGCCTGCCGTGCGGCCCTCCTGTATGGGGAGGAGTGAGTGGGTATATACAGTGGAAAGAGCATGTGTGCATCCTTCTGCAAAGGTTCCTGTCAGTGTGATTTAGGAGACTTTATCAGACCTTCTGAAACCTTGTGGTCCTTATCCATAAAATGGGGGTGACAAAAACAGCTACAAGAGTACTATAACTATGAAGAATAAATGAGAATGCAGATAAAGCACCTGACATATAATGATGCTTGATCAATGCACATCTGTTATCTTCCATGTGGTGGTTTCCCAGTGCTCTGTGACAGCTTCCTAGGCACCTGGTTATAAGTAAAACCACGAGGGGCTGTGTGTACCTGCTCCTTCAGCCCTGCCCTGCAGGTTGCCCAGAGTCATAGGGCCCAGCCTGGTGATGCATTAGGAGCATCTGCCCCTCTAGAAAGTGAGGTTTGAACATGTTGTGCTGCTCCCAGCCCAAGTCTGAATTTCTGGAGGGAACTGAGCCTCTGATGCCTTCAGGTTGCAATCTCCTCATCTCCCCTGCCAGGCACGGCTGGTCAGGCAGGCTGGCTCTCCTCCAGTTCCTGTCTGCCTCCTGGATCTGCCTCAATGTCCCTCTGACACTGATCTGACTGTAAAATACAGTCCACCCACAGGGGAGCTAGATCTAGATGGCTAGTTCAAACTGCATAATTGGAGAAAAGTGTAATAAAAGGAGCCATTAACAAAATTATAAGCTGTTGCCAGCTCCAGGCCTGCAGGGACAAGAGGAGGGAGCGCTTACCAGGGCCCCACTTATTGTCTGGGCTATGGCATTTCCCTAAGAGATGTAGCCAGGAGGGAGGGCTTACCAGGGCCCTGCTGATTGTCTAGGCTGTGGCATTTCACTGAGGGACGTAGCCAGGCCCCAAAACTTTGCAGGAAGGGAGTCAGGAGATTAAACTGTGAGTACTCTCTCTCCCACCTCTCAAGGACTGAGCTCAACCAAAAGCTAGATGGAGAGGAAGCCTGTTGCTACGGTTCAAATAGGTTAGGCTTCTGGGGCACAGAGCAGGGCAGAGAAGGGAAGAGAGTAACGGGAAGGCAGCCAGTACTCTGTCCCCACAGCTTACCCAGGTGTCATATTGAACCTGAGGCTACCAGGCCTCCTTGGAAACACCAGCTGGACTCTTCTGAGGTGCCACAGCAAGTTCTCTCAGAGGCTGCTTTGGCGAGCAGTTTTGAGCATGGTACAATGGCGGCTCTTGGCCCTCATCACCAATGTGTACCTTTAGCTTCCTGACTGAGACTTGTCTAAGGCCACCGTGTGAGACACCTGCGGGAAGCCTCTCACTTTTTATCCATGCACAACCTCAAGTGCATGGAGGTTAACAATTCAGGGCGAGGGAACCAAGATGGCGGCATGAGGTATATACCTAAATGCGCACCCTCCACAACTACATTATAAAAATACAGCTATAAAGATAAATGGCCATCCTCCAGAACCAAGGGAGGGGAAGCTTTACAACTAGGAGGCAAGAGAAGGAGTGCATTGAGACTGAGTAGAAGTTCCTGGCGCCAAAACTGAAGGGTACGGAGGCACACGAAAAAGAGGCAGCGCGGGTGAAAGGGTGGCAGCGGCAGCTCCTGGGTCCACAGCTTGGAAGGAGATTATAAACTCCAGAGTCGCACTGAATGCCATGCAGGCTGTTGGGCAATGGGGCAGAAGACCAGTGGTGTTCTAGCAGAGCTGTTTGCAGTGATCACTGACGCGGGGACTCAGGAGTGCGCAGATGCTAAAGCCGGGAGAAACAGAGAAACCGCGGAGTCAGCAGAGGGGCAGCCATTGCAGGTTGCTCCACCCCGGTGATTCTGAGACCCCCCCCCCACCCAACTTACAACCCCGCCCAAGCTGTGTGCCTACCTGCCTGCAGCCTAACCTAACAGACTGCAGCTTGGACAGAACTCCAAAAGTTCCAAAACCCAAACAACGAGGAGAAAGGCCTGCAGATCATTTCCTTCCAGTGATACCTCCCAGTGATAACTACAACAAGACTGTCCACCCCAGGTGATTGGGGAGGCTGAATCATTGGGACCTATAGGACACCTAGCACAGAAAGCCACTCTATCAACATAGGGAAGCAGCCAAAATGCGGAGACAAAGAAACAGATCACAAATGACAGAAATGGAGGAAAGCAAACTACTAGATATAGAGTTCAGAACTATGCTTTTAAGGTTTTTCAAGAATTTTCTAGAATCCGCAGATAAACTTAGTAATATTATACAGAGATCCAACAGCAGACTAGAGGTTTACAATAATCAAGTCAAAGATTTGAAACATGAAAAAGCAAAGAGCACACAATTGGAAGAGAAAAAAGAAAAAAAAATCCAGAAGTGTGAAGATAGTGTAAGGAGCATCTGGGACAACTTTAAGCATACCAACATCAGAATTATAGGGATACCAGAAGAAGAGAGAGAGCAAGAGATTGAAAACCTATTTGAAGAAATAATGACAGAAAACTTTCCCTACCTGGTGAAAGAAATAGACTTACAAGTCCAGGAAGCGCAGAGAATCCCAAACAAAAGGAATCCAAGGAGGACCACACCAAGACACATCATAATTAAAATGCCAAGGGCAAAAGACAAAGAGAGAATCTTAAAAGCAGCAAGAGAAAAACAGTTAGTTACCTACAAAGGAGTACCCATATGACTGTCAGCTGATTTCTCAATAGAAACCATGCAGGCCAGAAGAGAGTGGCAAGAAATATTCAAAGTGATGAGTAGCAAGAACCTACAACCAAGATTACTCTACCCAGCAAGGCTATCATGTGAAATTGATGGTCAGATAAAGAGCTTCACAGTCAAGAAAAAGCTAAAGGAGTACATCACTACCAAACCAGGATTATTTGAAATGCTGAAGGGCATTCTTTAAGAAGAGGAAGAAAAAGGAAAAGGTAAAAATATAAAGTATGAACAACAAAGTGACAACAAATAGATATCTATCAACAAGTGAATATAACAAGTCAATAGAAATATCTGATGAACAGAATAAACTGGTGAATTGAATATAAATAAGGGCATAGAAAGGGAATAGAATGACAATTCTCAGGGGGAAGGGGACATGAGGGGTACGGGAAGAGAGTGGACAAAAATCTTACATCTATGGATGAAGACAGTGGTGGGGGTAAGGGCACAGGGTGGGGGGGGGGACCAGATGGAGGGGAGCTATGGGGGTTAAAAAAAAGGAACATCTGTAATAATGTGAACAATAAAGATTTAATTAAAAATAAATAAATAGCAATGATAATTAAAAAATAAAAATAAAGTGGGAACAACAACAACAAAAAACAATTCAGGGCTATGATTGACCCACAAGAGCACAAATGCTTCCCTCCTTCCTCCCAACAATAGTTTGGAAATATATTTCATAAGGAGACTTCAAAGGTCTAGATTCTGATTCTAAAGCCCAATCCACTGGGTTCCAGAACCTGCAAACTTCCCCTAGTTCCTGCAGCCTTTGTCCTGGCAGACGGTATGCATCCTGCTCCAGATTTTAGACTCCCAAACCTGAAGATCAGCACTTCCTAAGTGCCCCACCCAATCCAGTCTGCAATCACCAGGGGTCATGCAGGAAACAGATGGCAAACTCGAACTGAGAAACTTGAGAACTGTGTAACGGGTTTATGTATATAGGTACAAGGCCCTAAGTTTCTGCCCCTAAGTCTGGAGCCCAAGCGTCATCTTTCATAGTAATGGTCAACTCTGTAACTCATTCTTGATTCATTTTTCATCCTTCTCCACTAGTGACTCACTTCTATTCCCTGCCATTATTGACCACATAAACTAACTGCACTTAAACCTTTGTCTCAAAACCTGTCCTTTGTCTCCTCTCTCCCTCTCCCCTCTCTCTCTCTCGCCTTCACCCTTCTCCTTCCCCAGGTGCATTCTCTCTGCCTTTCTTTTTTCCTAAGCTCCAAGAGCCCTTCTTTTGCTTCTGTAACTCATTTCCTGAGCCCACACAGCCCAGCTGCCTCACCCTTCCTACCAGAGAAAGTGTATAAACATTCTCTGATAATGTGAGAAAGAAAAAAAAGAACTTGTTCCTTGATCTAAACTAAAGTCATTGGTTCTCAGTATGATCCCAGGACTTCCAGAAAGTCCTGCCATTTTAGAACCTATTAGTTCCTTCTGTTCACACCTGAAGTTCATTTCCCACTAACTCCTCCCCACGTTGTTAGGAGTACCTGGGATACCTGGCCACTCTCTAACCTATGTGTTCTGACCAATCCCTGAAAAAAGCCCTTCTGTCCAGTCTTGGATTCATCCTTCTAACCTTACACCTTGGAGCCATGAAAGTTTCTACCTGCATTGGAGGCAGCAAGAGAATTAGAAGGCTCTGGGGGTTGCCTGTCAAAAGGTAGTGGCAGTGGAAATGAAAAGAGGTGTTTGGAGCTGAGGGATATCAATGAGGTGGGAGTATAGGATTTAATGATTGTGGAAGGCACAGGAAAGATAAGGCAAGGATGGGTCCTGGCTTCCCCCTTGGGCAGCCACGTCAATGGAGTGCATTGTTAGGCCATAGTTTATGAGATGATGTCCTACTGGAAAGGTCGTAGTCCAGCCATTCCAGATTCTCTCTCTGCCAAATGTTCACCTTTTTACATATCTTCTACATACATTCAGTCAGGTTCCATTTGAAAGCTTGGTTATAGGCTCTATTTATAGGCTAAAAAGTATTCTTTTTTAGTTGAACTAACACAAGTTAGAATTTTAAAAAATTCCACTCTGCCAAAAAACCTATTGAAAACCAAATTACAATGAAGAGTTGGAGGAGTTACAGATTAGCTTGCCTGGCAGTTTGCTGGGCATAGGTGTCCTACTTCCTCTTCAGGGCATTACAGAGGACATTGTCCCTCTCTTCTAGTTTTCTGGACGTAGGTGATTACCCTACCTTCTGCCTTCTGTTTCCTGAGGATATGGGACATGGCAGCCTTATTAACAGCCCTAATTGAATCATGGATGGTGTCTATGCATAAATCTGTCATGAGATTCAGAGTGTGGGCGGGAGGAAGGTCAATCTGGATACATTAGAATATTTATTACAGAATTTAGGGGGAAAAACAAAGGGAATGAAAACAAAGTCTTGTTATAATTATACCAAACAATGGCAAAGCAAGATAGAACAGTCCACGTGGCTGAAAAAGCAAGATCCCAAACCTGGTGGGAAGACTGAACTTGGGAGATAGGGCAGTGAGGGCAGGTGTCCAAGAACAGACTAGACAGGCCAGGGATGGGTGGTATTTGGGACAGACATCAGGTTCTGGTGGCCAATGCCTTTTCTATGCAATGTGTTGGAAAAGGCCACGAGTTAGCGTTAGTCAATCCTGTTCAAGGAAAAGAAAACCCTGTAAAATTAGTGAGAGAAAGGCTTGGTTACTGAGTGCTAATTATGGACCAGGCATGTGCAAGGCATTAGACTCACACATTTTGTTTCATCCTTATCAACCTTGAGGTCAAAAATATTTCCCCCATATATCCAATAAGGAAATTAAGGCTTGAAGAAGTCAAATTACTTGCAAGCTGAGCTGAGATTTAGGTGTGCTGATTTCCAAAGCCCTGTTATTTTTATTAGCATATTCTAATTCCTCCAAACATATCTCCTTGCTTCTCTCTACCTCCTATAATGCTGAAGTGCTATTTATGTCACACTTTGGCTCAACCCAAGTAAGAAACATATGGCGTTGCAAGAAAATAAGCAAGCGATAATAAGGAAGTTGGGACTGGATGGGACAAGGGCTGAGCCCAGACCCACATTTGACTCCTGTGAGGTCCAGGGTAAGAGTATGAATAGAGGCTGGCATACTACACAGAGAAATATTAACAAGTTGTAAGTCGAGCTAACAAACTTCTCAGTAAGATATGTTCTATTGCATATTTTTTTCCTTGACAAATAGACCTTCAGAATAAACTGAAAGGCCAAGTCAGAATGTAGAATTCTTGCACTTCTCTAGGTTCTGTGCTGAGTATGGCATTGTGGGATCTCGCACCCTCAACCCCATTCCAGGTTATATTTTGCTTTGCAAGAGGGCCTTGCACATTTGAACATGTCCAAACCCCTTGCACACCACACACCAACAGCTACTCCATGGCTATGCATTTACCCTTTGATGAGAATTGTCCTTGCCTTGGCAGCACAGGGGGAAGGCCTGCCAAGGCCCTAGAAGTAGGATCATGACTATTGAGGCAAAGAATCCTTGCATCTCAGGTATTTGATACCTGGTCTAGAAGTGAAGGTATGGGTTCCAGGTGGACACACCCCCATGACCAGGTCGTCTTCTTGCCTCACAAAGAGGGCCTGGCTAGAGGACAGCCCTGCTGTGACTCTCTAAAGTGTGTGATCTGACAGAAGGCCCTTTCCCAGGTCTAAGGGCAGTACTAGCTGGATCATCCAATACACATAGCACAAAAGGATTGCTGAGCTCCAGGATGGCTCATGCAGAGCCTACACAAAGGGATTCAAACCAGAAGGCTGGACACTTTCTCTTACAAGTACAAAAGGCAGTGCCCCCCTCCCAGTGGGACCCAGTTATGATGTGGAAGCAAGAGGTATGAGGTTTCATCCCCCTTAGTCTAAGGCCAGGAAGGGCATAGTTCAGAGCTTCAGTCCCCATAGTTGACTGAAACTTAAGTGCAGAGAGGAAGAATCCTCCCTTATTTCTGAATAAGTCAAGCATCAGGTTGCACCAGAAGGACAGGAAACAGCAGACAGCAAGAATAATTCCAGGCACCTCTCCTTCTGATAAGGCCGAAGCTACTGATCATCTTAGCCCTGATCAGGGCTGGCTCAGGAACACACTGAGTCTGGCCTCCGATGTGGAGGGCACCAGTGATGCTAATCAGGAGAGACAAGGGAAGGTAGGAGCTGATTATTTCCCCATTAGGAATGACAGCATACACTGCGACAAGGGCAGGGAACTTCCCCTGCTTGCTGAGCAGGACTCCCCGCCAGAGTCAGTGTAAACCAACAGGAAAAGAGTGTGTACCTACAGCCGGCTGTACCAAGGAAGCTCCAAGATGCCCTGTTGGATCTGAAATCGCTGACTGGGGGAGGGGGATGTAAGGGGTCCGCGGGTATATTTGGAGGATGGTCTCTGTTGAAAATGAGTTAAGGTCCCACAGGTTTCCAGTGCTTCTGCTATATAAGTCCTCTCCCAAGGCACATGTTTATTTTTTCAGAAAAACAAACAAACATAATTTGCTTTACCATTTCATTGCATATATATGTACATTTGGCTGTTTATTTGGGATAAGAAAGCTTCTCCTTGAATTTATTTTTTTAATCTTTATTGTTGAAAGTATTACATAGGTTCTCTTCCCCCTTCCCTCCATTAACCTCTTCCAGCCCACTCCCGTCCCCCGTAAAACCGTCACCACCCCATTGTCTGTGTCCACGGGTTATGCATATATGCATACAAGTTCATTGGTTGATCTCTTCCCACCCACTCTCCCCTATCTTCCTTTTGAGGTTCAAAAGTCTGTTCATGCTTCTATGTCTCTGGGTCTATTTTTGATCATCAGTTTATTTGGTTCATTAGATTGGACATACGAGTGAGATCATGTGATACTTACCTTTTCATAATTTTATTTTTAAATTTACTTTATTGTTGAAAGCATTATAGATGTCCACATTTTCCTCATAGATTCCCCACCTCAACCCCCACCCTCCAGGCCTTCACCATACTATTGTCTGTGTCCATGCATTATGCATATATGCATATAAGTTTTTCAGTTAATCTCTCCCCAGGCACCCACCCTGCCTTCCCTCTGAAATTGGTCCCACTGAATTTTTGTACAAATTTATAAAAATTGGTTAGCATCACTACTTTGGTTTCACTTAGATTTAGAATTCTACTGTTGTCAGAGAAAGAGCATGAGATTCAGACTTGAGAGAGTTTGGTTGTAACCCTGGCCTTATCTTTGAACTATGTCATTTATATGTGTGTGAACATTATTTAACTTCTTTGGCCTCAGTGTCCCTGTTTTTCAAGAAGTAATAATAAAAACATCAGACCCACCCATATGAGCAAAAGATTGAAACTATACTAAAGACATTTTCGGATGTGCAATGACAAGACAGAAAAAGAAAGGAAGAGAGGGAGGGAAGGAGAAAAGGAGAAAGGGAGAGGGGTAGGGAGGGAGGGAGGGACAAATACAGCCACTTAAGGAAGAAAAGTATAAAGAAAGACTTGGATCTAGAAAAACTAATACAAAAGAGGAAATCGACCAGGGGAAGTTTCAGGATAATCGCTGTGTAGCAGATTCAAAGAACAGGCACTGTAGACTGGACATTCAGGAAAGATGACTCTAAACTGAAAGAAGATTTCATATGTGTGGACATTTGTGGATAAAATAACCATATATAGGAAATGGATAGGTCTGATGATAACATTTGAAGATGTGCATAGAAAACAATGTAAGTAAAAAATAATTAAATATTTATTCCTTCACATTTTCAAGAAAGGAAATGTAACCATTGTCAAAGTATGGCCCACTAGTGCACAATATTCAGACAGCCACAATAATATAAACGTTCTGCTTGATTTTTCTAAACATAGAGCTGAATTGGCAGGATAGAGAGGGAGAAGTTTGTGTATAAGGAGGAAGCATGAAAAGGAGCTAATTCATCTTTTACCAACAACAACAACAAAATAAATAAATTAATTAATTAATGAAACTGAAATTAACAAGAAGCAATAAAAACACATATGCAGGTAAGCAGCCGCCTGCTATTCTGAGTACTGCATGCTCTCAGTCTGAGATAAGGGTATAAACATGAGACCATTTTATTTTCTCCTTTGATCTCTACCTTCCCCTGTACTATATTAAATTTCATTTTCCCTTCACTGAACGTCTCAGCCAGACCCCATAGCTTTCTGGTCATTTTAAGAAAGGTGTGAAATGTGAAACTCACCTTCCCTTGTTTTAAAACTTCAGTCTTACATCCTGTTGAATGCTCTCCTCTTCCATCTCTGGTTGAGCCTCTGCCAAGGAACTCAGGCCTGGAGGAGACGTGTCGGCAATTTCACAATTTCACTACCTTTCATTTTGGTCAGGAAATGGGAACCAGAGTAAAACAGTAAACATCTTCATGTTTACTGACACGGCTATTGTTGTTCCTAGCAAATACTGGCTGGTCTTCGTTGTCAACCATGTGGCAAGTATCTTGAAAGGGTTTAGTGAAGGGCCCCCAAAAGCTTTTCCACCACCAGGTTTACCTTTTCTGATCCCACCCAACTTCACACCCTGGCCTCTTGCTTCTGCTGTCCCTTCCAGCAGAATGCCAACAAGAAGGCTCCAGCTTAACTAACTTCCCGTGTGCCCCTTCAGTCTGCAAGAAATCCAGCATCCCAGGGCAATCAGCCAGTCTACTGTAAAGAGACGTCCATCAGAGGAGTGAGAGGCCAGTCTCTCCTCCTTGTAAATACCCCCAATCTCTACCTGGCACATACCCTCCTCATTTCTCGGTGTACAACTGCAAGGGGAAATGAGCAAAGGAAGGTGAAGAGGGGACACACTGATGGGAAAATCCTTCCAGAGTCTCTGGTGTTCGCTGCATTGAGGCTGAGTGGAAGGTATGGTGAGGGCATCAAGACCATCAAGAGGCAGCAGCATGTAATGGTTAAGAGCCAGACAACCTGAGATAGAACCTTATTTCTGCCACTGGCCAGAATTACTGAACGCTTCTAATCCTTAGTTACCTCGTCTGTAAAATAGAGGGGTTTCATAGGGTTACTACAACAGTTAAATGAGTAAATGAATATAAGACATTTAGAACAGGGCCTGGGATGAGTGTTATCTATTCTTTTACTTCTGCCACAAGATCTTAGGAGATTAGTCTTGTCATTTGTCAATTCTCTTTGGACTGTGAAAGTTCTCAGCACCTATTATTTTCAGCTTTCAGGCTATAGCTACAATCCTGAGGCCAAAGCAAAAATCAATTTGTCATCCTGCTACACATATTATTCATAAATATGGAGATAAATGCTGGAAGAAATAGCTAGAATAGTAAAAGAATAGCCAGTAATCGCCTCCAGAGAGCAAGACAGGGATGGATAAAGCCCTGCAGAGCACTGTTGCTTCTTATAAGCCCTTCAGTGCTATTTGATTTTTAAAAAATAGGTGAATGCCCTGACCGGTTTGGCTCAGTGGATAGAGCGTCAGCCTGTGGACTGAAGGGTCCCAGGTTTGATTCCAGTCAAGGGCATGTACCTTGGTGGCGGCACATCCCCAGTGGGGGGTATGCAAGTGGCAGCTGGTTGATGTTTCTGTCTCATTGATGTGTCTAATTCTCTATTCCTCTCCCTTCCTCTCTGTAAAAAAAAATCAATAAAATATATTTAAAAAATAGGTGCATGCATTACTTCAATAAAAAATTAATTCTTAATTATTAGAAACACTGAGAATGTAAACAAAAAAAGTTCATGCGTTAATTAGCATCTATTTTGCTTTTATCCTATGTTAAGGGTGTCATGGCAATCCTGGAAAAGAATAGATATCACCCAAGGATATCACCTAATTGGATTTGGAAAGCTTGGGTATAGAAAACACTTAATTAACTCTTTAACTTTCCTTTTTCTCCCTTTCCCCCACCCTTTTTTAACAACCAAATGGAAAACATTCCCTAGTGCTTATTAAACCAAGCACTCTAAGACTAAATTTTCACTTGATCAGCACAATACTTCTTGGTGGATTCTCAGGTTTAACTGGATTTAGAATTCTGTTAGAGTGCTGTTGCTTTTAGTCTGTTCACTGCTTCGTGAGGAAACTACCATCTTCCTGGTGGCGATGTTCATGCCCGGCAGCACATTCCACATATTTGATCGTAGAGCTTTGGGAAACTGAGTGAGCGCCTGTGTCAGGGAGGCCTCATGGCTTCCATAAAAGTGCCGGACACAGAGGCTAACATCCACTTCTTGTTCTCAAGGCCTCTGCGTGTCAGCCGGAAGAGCAGCTCAGCTGAAAGTGGGACGATGTTGCTGGGACAGCCAGAGTAGAAAGGTTCAAGAAGTATCCACTCTGCTCTCATGTGACACCACGGTTCTCTCTGAGCAGCCGACCCCCTTGAGCATCACTCACACAGACCATTCTTCCCTTGGGTCAAATAGCTACAGCCTTCCTCTGCAATTCGCTTTCTGTTCTTTGCACCACCTGTCAACTCTCCATTTCACAGCTCGATCTATGTGTGTTGGACCATACACGTGACCCTGTCTGTTTTTTCTCCCAGAAGATTTCTCAGTTTTGTTGTCCAAATCCACACTCCAGATGTCTCTGTCTGTGGGCTTCTGAGCAGCATGTGTAAGAAAAAAGAGGTCCCAACACAAGGCAAGTGTGTTCAAGGAGTCCAGCAGTAGAAGACATCATTATTGTAGCTATTTCCCCAGATTTATGGATATAATTCTTGTAATAAAATTCACCTGTATAACGTATATTTGATATATTTTGACAATTACATGCAGTTGTGTAACCAGCACCACAATCTAGACAGAAAACATTTCTATCATCCTAAAACTGTTTCGTTGGCCCCTTAAGGCCATAGCTTTTGAAAAAGAGAACAGATTGATTTGCACTGGGGTGGACGGGAAAGAACCGTAGGAGGGACCGAGACAGGAGCTGGAATGAGAATTAAATTTTGATGGACAGAGGAAAGGTCCAAACTGGAGAATAGCAAATCTGAAGAGCAATGATTACACCAATTCGGAGAGAATGGAGGGATCAGGAATGTCAATGTTGAGGGGTAAGACCAGCAAGTCAAATACATGTCACATTGTAGAGAGCTTTTAATGCGAGGCTGACGGGCTGGGATTTATACCACATGCAAATGGAACCTATTGTATTGAATAAAGTGATGAATATTTACTAAAAGTCTGTGATTGCTTTCAGTTAGCTACTGAATTGGGATCCTCCAGTTGAGAGAAAGGTAAGTTCAATCTGACCTGGGTGGGCAGGAAAGCTGTACAGAAGAGCAGGATTCTGGAAAAGCAACATCTGTTACTTTTCCTCAAGTTCCCAAGAATTTATCTTCCTAAAAGCCACTCTTGGTCTCTCCGCTCATTATCACCCCAGATCTTAGGCCTCCTACCCACATGAGATATTAAGCAGATGAAGGTTCTGTTTCCTTCTCCCAATCCATACATGGAGAAACTTGGTCCAAAATAATCACTGTCTCCCAGCCACATAGCACCAAGCTGTAAGTCAGTCCTGGCAAAGACAAGCATCTGTGATTCACTCAGGATAGACAGTTCCCAAAATCAGCTAACCTTTCCCTCCACCAAACATCACAAGCAAATCAAGTCAGCCTCTGGCCTTCAACATTCTCCAGGCCAGTCACCATCCATTTCCAGCTGTTTCATTTGAAAACCAATTCTAGATTCCCAGTATTTGCTCCCTATTGGGAAGTATAAAGAACTACTGAAAGTCCCCTGCTGCTTTCAATTGAAAAAGTCTCTTACATATTAAGAGTACCAGCTCTGCTCAGCAGTTCTAGGTTAATAACACATGTTAACAAGCTTTGTGAAACAGAAAGTGTTAAAGAGATGAAAGGTGCTGAGGGACCACTTTGATGACCTTTGCTTTATCCTCTCATTCTTGCAAAAATCTGTTGTTTGTACCATTGGAGTCCAGCTTTGGGAAAGGAATTAAACTCAAACTATTCCAGCAACTCAACAGCCCTGACCGAGTAAGGACAATCAGTGGCATTTGCTCAGTACTGGGTTGCTTCCAAATCACTTTCCAAAACGCATCTCACTGGATTCCCACAACACACCTATTGGGTAAGTATCATCACCTCCATACAGATGAGAGTCAGAATCCTACTGCTTCGGGATTGAGTAAATCAAAGTACCCACATTATGAGTCAGAGGAATGAAGTGATGGGCTTTGTGGTGTAGGGGCAGAGAGTACCTAAGGCAAAGCAGAGCCAGATTTCTGACTCATTGCCCAGTGCTCTTCCCTTTAGGGTATAGGTAGGGAGCCCCACCCGCAACCCTACCCCATTCCAGATGCACCGAGTGACAGACATCCTGGTGTAACTTCAGGACATCTGCAGTTGAGGTCAGAATACTTAATCCCACATCTAGCATGAACTTGTCTTTGACCTTGGGCAAGTCACTTCACTTTCTTTAAAGCCTCATGTTTCAAATGATGGCTTTAGTCAGCATCCTCAGGGAGGTGCCTTTCACCATATAGGACTGGACTCCCATAGAATTCTATCACTGTGAGGTGGTATGGAGCATTTCAGCAGCAGCAGAGCTGGCTTGGATTTCTGGCCCTGTCACTTTCTATGGGTCTGGCTGTGAGCGACTCAGAGATTCTCTTATCTGTGAAAATGCAGAGGGTCCAGGCAAAGCTATATGCAAAGCCCCTGGCTCAGATGAAGTACGAACAGTGATCACTCCTTCTCCACCTCCAACTCTTTAGAGTGAATTTTCTGCTCAGGACTCTCACGGCTTAACTCAAAGGAACAGTTCTCTAATGGAGGAACCTATCTGAGGCACACTTACAGGCCAAAGTGGGATGCCGTGGGGCAGATTCCTTCTGGTCATGTTCCAACCATGTTTAAAGAAGGGCCTGTGTGAATCAAAGTTAGTTCTGCACCACCCTCCTTAGGAACTGAAGTCATAACCTTTCCTCCTTACCTCTCCTAGTGTCCAGCACTACCCTTGCAGGCGATCCAGAGAGAATTGGCTAAGCTGCAGACCCCAGCTCTCCTGGGTGGGGTAGGGGGACAGCCCGGGGTCATTATGCTCAGGTGTTGTATAACCAGCTACATATCTGAAGACATGACATGTCTATTCCCTCATAGCTGAGGGGAGAATCCCAAAGCAGGGTGATGCCAACCAAGATGCCACAGGACAGCAGGGAGCCAGTGAGTGCCCTGAGGGCTCACTCATGCAGCTTAGTAGAATGGAGATAGGAGAAATGGCAGCCAAGCCATTCACAGGCGTTCTGACCCCCACAGGTGTGCAGTCATCACGTCAGAGCTATTCATTCTGCACATCTGGAATCAGAGGTGGAATTCTGCACTCTGTCCCAGGAGCCAGGAAGATGGTAGAGAATGCCTCACACTTCAAGCACTTTACAATTGCCTTTTCTTTTAAAAATTGTAAGTAATTTCAACAGATAGGCACGTGCAGAAGATGCTATAACAGTACTGTGCTCACCACAGAATTTAAACAGGGGTTAGCATGTTGCCATGCTTGATTCGTTTTTTTTCTTAAAAAATTAAGCTGTGACAATAAGACACGCTCAAATCTCCCTCCCCCTCAGAAATAGTAACTGTCTTCGCTTCCATATAAAGCCTAACTTCTACAGATGAACTTTACTGCACTAAGACTGGAAACAACCCAGACACCCATCCACAGCTAATGCTTTCCTGTATGGGGGAGAACGGGTAGATGGTATTAGACAAGGATTCGTGGGGCTCTTGAGATGCTAAATGCTGGCTGTTTGGTTTCACTTTATAACAATTGAACCATATGTAGGGATGCATTTTTTTCAATGTACATTTCACTTTGTGAGTTTTAAAATTATAGAACAATGATACTAAATTTTGTATATAGACATACTTTTGCAGCCTGATTTTACTCAGATGCATGATTTTAGGCTTTATCCAGTTTAATACATGTCAATCTAATTCATTCATTTTCGTTACTATCTAGTATTGCTCGCCTAAACCACAGTTTACTTTTCCATTTCCTAGCTGAGCAAGAGTAATGGCACATCCGCGTTCTGTAATTAAAACAGCACAGTAGAGAGAACTTTGTACATCCTCCTTACGAGTGAGTGTGAGGGTTGCTGTTAGAGTGAAATGGACTTGAAATTCCTGCATCCCTACGACTGTATATCTTCAACTCTAATAGATCCTGTCGAGTTGCTCATGAAAGTGACGATCATTTTAGACTCTCAGGAGAAATCCGTGTTTCTGCATCCTCCCCAGTATTTGTTGTTACCAGACTTCTCAGCTTTTGCACATGTGCTGGGTGTGCGATGGAATCTCCTTCTTGTTCTAATTTGTGTCTCCCCAGTTTCTGCTAATGTTAAACATCCTGTCACGTGTGTTTTGGCATTCTGCACCCTCTTTCAGATAATCTGTTTTGGTCTCTTACCCACTTTTTATGAAACTGTTTGTCTTTTCTAATTACTATGTGGGTGTTGTGGATATATTCTGAATGCTAATCTCTTGATGGTTTCATAAATGGCAACGATCTTCTCTTAGTCTGTGGCATGTCTTTTCACTTCCTTACAAATGACACAGCATGAAAGTTAGACAGAATCAGACCTGAGTTAAGAGGCCATGTTTGAGAGTAAAACCACCTTGTCTCTTAATTTGGTTGAGCCACTTATGAACTAGACTCGTGGCATTGGGAAAATTATTTGCTTTCTCTGTGCCTCCGTTTCCTCATCTTTAAAATGGAGCTAATAATACTCTTTATCATATTGTTATATGATTAAATGAGATAATATGTGCAAAACACTTGAAACACTGTTAAAAGACTGTTCCAAAAATAGTAGTTGTTTTTACTGTGCCTGTTATCACAGACATTTAAAATTTGGATGAAGCCCATTTTATTATCGTCTCCTTTTATGATGTTTTCCTTTGCCATCTGATCTATGGTATCCTCCCCTACTCAAATGTAGATTCCCCAGGTGTTCTAAGTGTAGGGCTTTCATCTATATAAACTTTGAGCTGTGTATTGGGGTTATTTATGTGGGGTAGGGAAATAATAGGACTTTTCCTGTGGGAGGGGTGATCATTTGTCCCAATATAATTTATTGAGTAACTGGGTCTTTCAACAGCACAGTAGAGACATATTTGACTTAGGCCCAATGAGATATGCACGCATGGTTTACGCAGAGGTCCTCAAACTTTTTAAAAAGAGGGCCAGTTCACTGTCCCTCAGATCGTTGGAAGGCCAGACTATAGTTAAAAAAAAAACAAACTATGAACAAATTCCTATGCCCACTGCACATATCTTATTTTAAGCAGGACAGGCAGTGGCAGCAAAAAGACCCAGGGGGGCCGGATAAATGTCCTCAGTGGGCCGCATGTGGCCCGCGGGCTGCAGTTTGAGGATGCCTGGTTTACAGTCTCTTGCTCTACCCGTGCTGGCTTTCAGGAATAACCCCACCATGCACTGTCAGCTTCCCGGGACCCTGACACAGCTTCAGAATCCTGTGGGCAACTGAGCAAGAACAAGATGCGAAGCACATGTGTGCAAGATTTTCTTACATGGGGCAAGCAATGGGATAAGCAGAGAGCTCAGCTCTCACCGACGTCCAGGCAAAAATGTAAATCCTCCCATGTTGGGAATTCTCTCAGTGATTCAGTACACACAGTTACCCACGTGTATGTGGTCTGATGGGAGACATGCCAAATAGAATACATTAGAATGCGTGTGTAGGCAGGTCGCAGCCCAGTAGGGAGACTGCAAACAGCAAGTGCAGCTGTGAGGGGCGGTAGCATGTTCCCTGCAGTCCAATTATCAATCATTAAAAGCAAGTTTCCATCTCTTTTTATCCTCTCTCCAGAAAATGTACTAAAAGCATGGTCATATGAAGATATGCAGCCAAAAATATGGAAAATATTAAGCCAAAAATTTTTATAAGAATTTGTCAAGAAATCTATTAATAATTACATTTTGATTATTTTTCTGGATTTTGTGATGTTTGTAGTGTTTTTCAGCACTTTAAAATATGTAATTTGTTAGATTTCTTGTCTCCTTATAAAATTTTACTTTTTCATCTAATTTTGCCTATTGTTCTTTAAGGAGAGATCTCCAAGTGTTTCAACTTCGGGTCCCTCAAAACCTGAATCAGTCCCTGCTATTACATTAATGTTTCCAAAGAAATTACCTCACTGGTGAGAGTTCTCTTTCTACGCAATTTTACAGATGATGAAACAAAACAGAAAGGTGGATCTATTTGCCCCAGGTCACACAGCAAGTTAGTGGTGGGGTCAGGGTGAGAACCCATGACCTCTGAGAGGCAGTTCTCTGCTTTCTCTCATGAAGTGCCCTGTGTTCCATGCTCTTCCCATTACCTTCCAGCCAAGGACCACTGCTGACACTCAGCTTTCTGACCAGTTGCCTGTTTTAATAGAGTTATTCTGAGTGTGCTTCACTAATGTAATCCCATAGCTCATCCCCTACAGCTGTCCTTGCCTCCTCCCTTCCCTCCCCTCGAGGAAGGGTTAACAGGAAGCAGTTCGATGATTTTTCCAGTCTGTTTCTCTGCCCCCTTTCAGACAGCCTTTCATTCCTTTTACTCTCTGACCAAACGATCTTTCTGCTCTAACCACCCAAGAAATGTCATGTTCTCTCTCTCCAATGCAAATGTCACCTTGCTGTTCCTGCTTCAAACACTTCAAAGGCCCTCATATGTCTTCAGAATAAAGCCAGACTCCTTGGTATGACATGGGCCAGCTCACCTCCCAACCTCACCTCTTACCATCCCCTATTCGTTCACTCATTCATTCATTCCGTCATTCACATGTCAGTCAGTCATATCTGCATGCCTCCTCCTGACTTCTCACCAGTTCCCCAGAAACATACCTGCTGTACCCTACATCTGTAAGTGGAAAAATGAGTCTCAGAGAAATTAGATGGCTTGCTCAAGTGTAGTGAACACCATTGATTTCCTACACATCATTGATTTTTCCCTTTCTTCCTATCCAATCTTGATCTTGTTAAAATATCTAGTCTCATCTACCCAGCCCCTGATTCCCAGCTCTGGGCCTGTGTGGCAGCAGTTAGTCTAAGCAAGGATGGACAAACCTGTTCTGTAAAGGACCAGACAGTAAATATTTTAGGCGTATGGGCCATATGGTCTCTGTTGCAACCACTCAACTCTGCCATAATGTCAAGATCGCAGCCACAAACAATATATAAACCAATAGGTGTGGCTATGTTCCCATAAAACTTTATTTATGGACACTGAAATTTGAATTCATATTATTTCATGTCTCATAAAATATTATTATTCTTTTTATTTTTTCAACCATTGAAAATGTAAACACTCTTCTTGTACAGAAACAGATGGTGGACTGGCTTTGGTGCTGTAGGCTGTGGTTTGCCAACCCCTAATCTAAGTCATTCAGTACATGGTGTTACCCTGACAATGTCAGGAAGGTACAGCACCCGAGGAACCCAGACACACCTGAAGACTCTTGGGTGATGCCTAACCTAATAGGACTGAGCACCCATGGAATTTCAGAGCTCAGGATTGTGGAAGGATAAAAGGGGATGCTTCTGTTGCTGCCCTCTGCTTTCCATTCATTAATATAAACTCAAAGCCTTTTCATGAGGAGTCCTGTTGGTTCTAGTCCACAGCCAGGGTTCGTAATTCCCCTCGCAAGGCTGAAGTTGGCACAAGGTGAGGTTGGCACTCGGGTTTTGCACTACATCTTTGGAAGGTTCGTTTTGGGAAGACAGAGAAGAGTTCTCCTAGATTTCAGGATTGATTAGCTGATGTCTATGAGAATAGAGAGTGATCTGACCCACTCTCTCCCTCCTGGCCCACTAGGACCAATACCCACCCCATGAGACAAGGCCTGGGGTTCATGCCGGAAATAATACAAATATTAATAGAAGGTGGATATGAATAGGTTTCTGATATGCAGTACAATTTTCAATATTGATTTTGATTCAATGAGACGAATTAAAATTATCTATTCCAATCAGTTGCCAAACTTACCTGTTCAATAATGTGTCTAAATTCATTAACTGTTTTATTTTAACAATATTTCACTTTAAAGTTCAATTTTATCTATACATTAGCTCCATTTTACTTACACAAATAACAGATTTATGGCTATATTAGCAATAATTCAGTATCATCCTTTTAAAGCCAGTCGGAAATTTGCCACCTTGGAGAATATCCAGTACTTTAATTGGAGAGTTATGTAGAGGCTATGTTGACTTGAAACCATTTGTACTCACAAATCATGTGACAGGCGTAACTTTGACACAGCAGCTCTATTCAGCCTATCTCTGTACATGCCCTTTCCCCCTTCCAGAGCTGAGCTTGGGCTTAAAAAGCCCTGCTGGTAAAGGAAATATTTCCTGGGACACTCCCTTTGGTCCATCACTGACATTTTCTGTTGGCAGAGTTAATAGGTTTGGTAGCACCAGATAGGTGTTCAGAACATATTAAATATTGAACATCTCCAAGCAAGGTCCCCTGCATTTAATATGGCCGGTTCTCTCTCAAGATCAGTCATGTAATTAATCTGAGCACCTTGACATGTTTCTGGTTGTAATTTAAACTAATGTTACATAGAAAAGAGAAAAGAACCTTGGGTGTATGTAGGTGAGTTGAGGTGTCTGTGAAGTATGAGCTCATGACTCAGAGCATGACTTTCATTGTTTCAAATGTGTAGAATCTGACTGCTCACAAAGTGCTTGGGGTATCAGTCTGACACCATGGAGTGGATCATGCATATAGACAGTTCCCTTTACATACATACATACACACACACACTCATGTGCACACACACACACACAATTCCCTATGGGAAGATTTCTGGATTAAGACAGCTGGGATCTCATTCCAGTCTTGTCTCTACATGAGTGAGTTTGGATACATCTCCTTCCTACTGCCTCTCCATTTCTTCACCTTGAGTTAGCCTCAAGCAGGAATATTTGGAAATGAGTGAGGAGGCTTTGGGTTTCCCCTACAACTTTGGGGGAGGAAAAAAGAACCTCAGGGACATCTACTGGGATGGAGCCAAGAATGCTAACTGTCCAGCAATATGTAATGAAGATTGTCCTGCCTCAAATGCTAATAGTGCGGAGGTTCAGAAACACTTGGCCCATAGCCCCATGGTCTCACTGTCTCAGACAAAACAGGTTCACTGCTTCTGTGTTTCCCTCAAAGGAAAAGCAGAAAAGATGGCCAGGAGAGAACATGGTATCCTACCAGGCCAAGGCATCACAGTACAGATCCTTTGGGTTGTCTGTTGGTCTCCTCCCAACTGTGTTCTTCAGAGCTGTCTCCTCAGACCTTCCCATCTGGCTTCTGCTGGGAGCTTCCAGTGCCAAGGAGACCCCACCTCAACCAGCTTCCCTTCTCCCCTTATTCTCTCCCTGACAAGGACAAGCAAGTCCTCTAGCACTGGGTTGGCGGGCTGCCCAAGTCAAGGTTCTTAGTGACAAGACACCACTTTGTTCAGGTATAAAAGGCAGCCCCTACAAGAGCTTACAGAGTCAGCATTGAAGGTTCTGTGGCCACAGACACAGGAACATGGACGGTATAACATTTTGGACCTGCTCCTGCAATGGGGAGAGCTGTGAGGACAGACCTGTGGATTGCTCATCCATGGTACGCTGGGGACCCAATCCTCGGCCCTGATCAGCTGCCTCTGCATGCCAGAAACCCTCCCTCCTTACCCTCTCACTAGGCATCAGTCCTGCAAAGGGCCTCCTCCTTCCTGCTAAATTGTTCTCAGGCAGTCGCATCCGGTCTACATCGCCATGTCCTATTTGCAAGGAAACCTGGAAACAAGAGATCCTGGCTTCTGTCTTGGGAGGCAAGACTCAGAAGCTTAGAAATGTCCCAACATAAGAAGCATATTCAAAAGATACTAGGGCAACCCAGGCTACACATCCACTTCAGGAATTCAAGCAGATGGCATGGAGGGTTCAGCCCAATTACAAATGCAGTCATGTGGTTCCCTGTCCCCTTTAATTCAATGATGGCTGGCCAGCCCCATGTCTACTTCTAGCAGACTAGTTCCTGGTGGCTCTCTCACTTCACAGTGGTCCCATGGATGTCATACCTTCCACTTCTTTCAAAGGCTGCCACTGCCCCTTCTATAGAGGGGACCATGGTGTCAGCAGGTCTCCCCTTCTCAATAGTGTTCTTTTCTGCTAAGGATGCACACAGGCCATCTTCTTTTGTTTACACTGAATTGAAATTCACATAACAGAAAACTAACCATGTTATAGTGTGGAATGTATTGATATGCAATACATTCACAACATCCTGCAACCATCACCACTATCTACTCGTAGAGCATTTTTATCACCCTCAGAGGAGGTCCTGTATTGAGTAAACAGCCACTCCACACTTCCCTCTTCTTCAGCCCCTGGCCACAAGGAATCAACTTTCTGTCTCTATGGATTTACCTATTCTGCGAATTTTACATAAATAAAATCATACAATAGGTGACCTTTGGGGTCCAGTTTCTTCACTTAGCATGTTTTCAAGGTTCGTCTAGTTACATTAGTTTGCTGGGGCTGCCCTAATAAAGTACTGGAGACTGGGCGGCTTGAACGACAGAAATGTATCATTTCACTGTTCTGGAGTCTGAAAGTCTGAGACCAAAATGTCAGTAAGGTTGGTTCCTTCTGAGGGCTGTTCTAGACCCTCTCCTTGACTTGAAAATGGTCATTTTTCTCCCTGTGTCTTCACATCCTCCTCCCTCTGTCCATGTCTGTATTTGTGTCCAAATCTCACCTTTTTATAAGAACACCAGTCCCATTCAAGTAGGGCCCTGTCTAATGACCTCACTTTACCTTGATTACCTCTTTAAAAGCCCTATCTCCAGCCCTGATCGGTTTGACTCAGTGGATAGAGAGACGGCCTGAGGACTGAAAGGTCCCAGGTTCGATTCGGGTCAAGGGCATGTACCTTGGTTGCAGGCACATCCCCAGTAGGAGGTGTGCAGGAGGCAGCTGATCAATGTTTCTAACTCTCTATCCCTCTCCCTTCCTCTCTGTAAAAAAATCAATAAAACATATTTTTTTTAAAAAAGAAAAAAGCCCTATCTCCAAATAGAGCCACATTCTGAAGTACTGAGAGTTAGGACTCCAATATGTGAATGGTGGAGGAGGGGTATACAATTCGACCCACAATACATTTTCCCCCACTAAAGATAAGAAGAAACAAACCCTAACCCTTACATATGCACCAAACCTTGACCTTCTCTCCCTTTCAACTTTTCTTTCTTCTAGTCCTCGGGTACCTGATCTCCTGCCAGATCATAATAATGAATAAGTTTAATCAAATCAACTAGTCCTTACTGCTGGTAGGTCTTCCAAGAGAACTGAGGTCTTTCCCAGGTGAAATGTTCCTAGGAAACATGATGATAGGGATGTGGAGGCCTGGAGGGAGGTGCAGCACCGGGCCTCAGCAGCTGGGATGCCCCTGTGCGGCGACAATGTGACTCACACAGCCCTGTCTTTTTCCTTCCCTTCTGCAGGCACTTGCAGTTAGACTTACTGAATGACAGGGGGCCTTGGCCCAGTGAAAGAGTGCAGGCATGACTTGATGTGTGATGAGTGGCCATCCGTGTTCCACGCCCTGGGATCAGTCTACCTATTTGCCAAATGGGCAAGTCCCACCATCCTACTTGTCTCACAAGGCCCTTGGGTGGATGAGAAATCACTCAAAAGGAAATGGAGAAACGAAGAGTTTTTTCCTTATTGTTTATTCATTTCGCTCGGCAACAAATGTGCAATAGAGCTTCCTGCAGGGGGTGGAGCCCCAGGGAATGTCTCTGAGTGCGCCGAGCCTTTTCTAACCTCATCCGAACAATTTTTCTTGCTCCCATGAAAGAAAATCCAACGCTTCATTTACTGAATTAACCTCAGATGCTAGAAATGATTTCTTCATAGCTATGGGGAGGCTGTCCGGGTTATGTGAAAGTACTGTACAGCAGGGAGGCCAAAAGCCAATGCGCTGGAAAAGTAATCTGGATTTATCTGAAAAAGAGATTTATCCTTCAGAGAGCAGGGAGCAGAGCAAGGGATTGGTGAGAGCTCCCAGATCAATTCTCTTTTAACCTTTGAACTGTGAGTCCGTGTTACATTGTTCTGAGTTCAGAAGGTCTGAGGCCTCTCCCAAGCAAAACAATAATCGTCTTATTTACAGCAAAACAGATGAAGTGGAGAAAATATGTTAAGCAGCACGGGGATGGGCAATTGCCTGTGTGCACAAGATGTGCAAGCCCTGTTCCCACTCGGCTCTGTATGCTACATTAACTCTAGCCTCCGAGTACGATTTTTACTCAGACGTGAAAGCATTGTTCCTCCAACATCATGTGACAACAGGGACATGTCCGGTATTAATAGTGACACTTTCTAATCCATCCTAATGTGTAAAGTGAGTGATTTCCCTAAATGCCATGGCAAATCTTAAAGGTGCAATTCCTCCCCCGTCTGAAGCCAGATTTAATCTATGTTACAAATTAGCGCTCGAGTGCTGGAGAAATAATTTATGCTTCCCCGCGTGCAGGGGCCCCGTGCACTTCCAATTCTATTTATTACACTGACGAAGTGAAAGGGGGAGGGTGCTGGGGGAAGACGAGTGGAGAGGAAGGGAACCATTCTGGTGACTCCAACTGTTCCTTATAACTTCCCTCTGCAACCTTTCCATCTGGTTGGACTAGAAAGTATCCAGCTTGCTCTTTTCAAAATGTGCTTTGCCAACTGACAGTAAGCACTCTGGTGATCTCATCTGCAGTCCCGTGAAGATGTGGGGATGCAGTTCGTCCAAGCCAGGACATTTGAACTCATT
The DNA here is from genome assembly GCA_004026665.1 of Murina feae. Classification (NCBI taxonomy): domain Eukaryota; kingdom Metazoa; phylum Chordata; class Mammalia; order Chiroptera; family Vespertilionidae; genus Murina; species Murina feae. The sequence goes on from PVJC01001194.1 coordinate 33,025, forward strand.
CACTAAAAGCTGATAGTTTCAAAATGTCCTATGGCGTTCGAGGGTGTTCCCCACCCACCTCTTGTCCAAGCCTCCTGACAGCCATATGATGTAGCCCAGGATGCCAGGCCTGCGTGGCCATCTAAATCCTGAATCACCTCCTCCAGCAGCTCTCTGGATTCCACTCTCACATGCTGGGAATCAGCAGGTCTGGGTGCGACCTGAGAATCTGCATTTGTGACAAGTTCCCAGGTGGAGCAGCTCCTGCGTGGAGATCATACCATGAGATATGCTGATAGAGACAATCATATCCATTTTCAATAAGAAAGGCACAGAATGGTACAGAGGCTGAGTCCTCCATCCTAAGCCTCATGACCCAGCACCATCCCCTTCCCACTTCTCACTCAGAGATTCCAGCTCTTCATCTGCTCTGGGCCTCATGCTATTCCTCGTTAAGGCTCTAGTTCCTGTTTTCAGTCCAAACTCCATTATTGTACATGGAGGAGGCAGAAATCAAATGGGGGTCACAGTACCTATCCCTTCCTCCTCCTCTCTCTCCTCCTTAACCCTTTTTAGACATATTTTTACATTACCATACTGTTTCATGGGTTCTTTTTCATACAGCATTATTTTTAACTAGAGGCAGGTATACAAAATTCGTGTGGGGGGTGAAGGGTGTCCCTCAGCCCAGCCTGAACGCTCTCCAATCTGGGACCCCTTGGAGGATGTCCAACTGCCAATCCAGGACTGCTGGCTCACAACTGCTCACCTGCCTGCCTGATTGCCTCTAATTGCTTCTGGCTACCAGCCTGATCACCTCCTAACCCTCCCCTGCCAGCCTGATCTACACCTAACTGTTCCCCTGCTGGCCTGATTGCCCCCAACTGCCCTTCCCTGCAGGCCTGCCTCCCCCAAACTGCCCTCCCCTGAAGTCCTGATCGCTCCCAACTGCCCTACCCTGCCGGCCATCTTGTGGTGGCCAACTTTTGACCACGTGGGGGTGGCCATCTTGTATGAGGATGTGATGGCCAATTTGCATATTACCTCTTTATTATATAGGATCACTAGTGGCCCAGTGAATGAAATTTATGCACAGAGTGAGGGTTCCCTTAGCCCAGCCTGCACCCTCTCCAATCAGACGTCTTTCTTACAATCTGGGACCGCTGGCTCCTAACCGCTCACTTGCCTGCCTGATTGCCCCTAACTGCCTCTGCCTGCCTGACTAATTGCCCCCAACTGCCCTCCCCTGCAGGCCTGGTCCCCCCCTCAACTGCTTTCCCTTGCAGTCCCAGTCACTCCCAACTGCCCTCCCCTGCTGGCCTGGTTGCCTCCAACTACTTTGCCCTGCTGGCCTGATCTCACCACCAACTGCTCTCCCCTGCTGGACTGATGACCCCTAACTGCCTCTGCCTGCCTGATCACCCCTAACTGCCCTCTCCTGCTGGTCAATTTGGTTCTGATGGGTCAATTTCTTGCCAGTCAGCATCTCCGGGCCTATCTCCAGGTCTGATCAGAGAGGTGGGGCTGATCAGCAGCCCCTGCAGAGGCCTAGAGAGAAACGGAGGTGCAGCTGCTGGTGAAGCCTGGAGAGAAAGAGAGAGGCAACAGCTCATCAACAGCTGCCACAGAGGCTAAGGATCAAACCCTGCCTCTCTCTCTGGGTCTGATCCACAGCCCACTCGGCAGTCAGTGCTGGGTCACTGTGGCAACCCAGCACTGACTGCAGGACTGACTTCCAGTGTTCGGTCGAGCCTTTGGTTAATAGTTATGGATCCTGGGTTTTTATATATTAGGATATGTAAAACAGCTATTTTTAAAAGTCATTCCACAATATTTAAAATTCTTATGTCGGTGAAATTAAATGTAATAGGTATTCCCCTGTAGTGTACTGGGCTGTTGAGTTTTCCCCTGGTGAGTCTTATAAAATGCCACCTCCCACTAGATTCTCATGAGCCATTTTTCTTTCCAAGTTTTGGTTTTTCTACATAATAGAATCTGCTCCACAGTGCTCAGTGTTATTATTTTTTCCTAATCAAATGAAATTACTCTTTGAAGACCTTTGTCAAGATTGCTTAGATACAGACATCAGCTCTTATTGGGCCTCTGCTCTTACATAGGGTTATACCAGAGTCTTGATGGGATAGGGTGGAGAGGAGATTGGTCTATCCATACATTCTGGAGGTGCCCAGGTCCAGTATGTTGCCTCCAAGACACTCCAGGGCCATGTCCACATGGTAGTGCCCAGGCCAGAAGGCAGCACAGAGCAAACTCCCATCTGCCAGCCTTCATAAGTCCTTCTTCTAGGTTCTTATAATCTTGATGTTTGGACTCAATCTCCAAGCATCCCTGTGCCACCCCTCTCAGAGTCCTTTCCAACTAAGATGCCACATAGGAGCACCACCACCACATCCTCAACTGGTCTCAGAAATCACCTTGCTCAGCTTCAGATTCCTCCCACTATTTAGACTTCACTATTGTGATAACCTAGCTGTATTCTTCTAGGAGCTAAAAAATAAAAGACTCTTTTCTTGTTCCTGGAGTAAGCCCAGAGCACCAAGTTACAAAGCTCAATTTGCCCACTTAAGAAGGAAAGGGGGAAAGGCCGTCTCCTTCTTTAGTGATGAGCCCACAAAGAAATGAGGCAGAGACACAATCTATTCTGCCGCGTTGGCCATCCTCCGAGTGACAGCCATGAAAGGTGGAAGGGATGTTGTATCATGCTGATGCTCAGCATCTCTGGGCCACAATTGGTTGGGAGAATGCACACTATGTGCTGGGCTCTCGGACAGAGGTCCTCTGAGGCCCACTACCCTTTCCCAGCATTCCACTGGGGGCAGCCTTTTCCCCTTCCCTCCACCCAGGATATTCATCTGTGGGGGGAAGAGGGTGAGGAAGAGCTCTTCTGCTCCATTCCCACACAGGGTTCTTTGCCCCCTCCTGAGCATAGCCCTTTAGGATTCTAAGACTACAATCAATTCCGACTTCCTTATTAGGCTTTTATTACAGAGTCATTATTATTAGTCTCTTAGATTATAAAAATTCTCATCAGCTCTTGCCGTTCTCTCCCACCAGTCCATCATTGTTTGAAAGAGGGGATTCCTCTGTGCCCTATATGGGCACATATGGGAGTATGTGTAGAAGATATGCAATCAATATTTTTATTTTCATTATAGTACCTGAAAAACATCCAAGTTTGTACCTAGGAAGGTGTTAGCTGTTCTTCCCTCCTGGGACAATGACCACATACCTGTAGGTTGTGCCACACGTTTCATGTTCTGAATTTTTTCTCTTCCTCATCATGTCAATACTTTAGCTCTTTACCTAACTGCTTCTGACAGACATGGGATGGACGTCACATGTTCTCATGGAAGGGAGCCTTACAATGTGAGTCACCAGAGGTGTGGGGAAGGGACAATTATAGCAAAAGCTGCTGACCATGGGGTGGGGGGAGTCCTGTTTAATGAGTAGAGAGTTTCAGTTTTGCAAGATGAAAAGAGGTCTGGAGATCAATGGTGGCGACTGCTGCACAATAATATGAATGTACTTAATGCCACTGAACTGTATGCTTAAAAATGATAAACATAATGAAGTTTATGTTATGTATATTTTACCATAAATAAATAAAGAAAGCTGCAGGCTTACTATGGGAGGGATTCTCAGTGCTACCACTCAGCCCTGCCCCCAGACATGGAGGCTGGGAGCAGGAGATGCTCAACTGTGACACGTTTTGATAAAGTATGCTAAATTATATGCTGGTGGCATTAATAGCAATCAGGCTCGTCGAACATGGGATCTAATGGCTCATAAATGAGATGCAAGTTCATTTTCACAGCCCCACTATAATAAACTAATTATTTTGGAACTCTCCAATTATGCATTTTTCAAAAAGCTGAATTGCATTAAAAACATGTTATGGCTTTATAGATCCTGTCTATGGGGAGAGGCAATACATCTGCTCCACAAGTGCCCAGGGAGAGAGAGGAGAGAGAGAGAGAGAGTCGCAGGCAACACATAAAGAATAAGCCAGCTGCCAAATGACAAATGTAGTGAAGGAAGACAAAGAGCTGTCAGTTTCCTCATCAATTACAGCGGGTCACTAACCCAGGAGAGAGCAAATTGCTGTAGCCATCAGAGATGGCTCTGTTAGAATTATGGAGTTTGAGGTCTCCACTGATTTATTCAGTGCCTGGGGTACAGAAGGATGTCTGTTGCTTCGGGATGAAGATTTCTCTGCTCAAAATCATCCAGAAGCTCAGGGATAAGCTGCCGATGTCAGAAACACTCTAACTCTGTATCAGGTAGGAGGAGGCATCTGACAGGCCTGCCAAACACCCCAGGGGCTGCTAACGTGCCCCCGAGGCCCGGGTGAAGCTTCTGGGAAGCATGACAGGAAGAGGTGACATGCCACACCCACTGTCAGGTCATTAAAGGAAGTGTCTCTGAAGGACAGACTGAATTTCTGAAGGGCCCTCACATCCTCCTGCTTACCCACATGGCCAGCTGGGTTTAAATCCCATTTGACAACCTCACACACTGTTTAATCATTGGGGTGGGGGTGAGGTTGTTTACTTTGGTTTTGTCTTATAAAACAGCATATTCCCACAGTAGAATAATGGATATGTCTGCTTCATAACCATGGACTGCATAAGGTTTGTCTCATTACCTTTATTTTTCCAAAGAATAACTGAGCCTCTTTATGTCTCACTAGAAGACTATCTCATTTTTTTCCCTCTTCAGGGTTCTCTTCTCCCTGAATTGTCCAAAAATGCTGGAGCTTACACAGCCTAACATGAGGCAATCTGACTTCTGCTCTCAGAAGGAATTTATACTGAAGTCTCTGCCTCAACTACTATCCTTGTGTGTATCACATGTTAGGTATGATGACACCCTGCCTGGTGCCCAATTGCTGGGAGAGTCACATCCCTACCACCTGCCACCCAAGATGCAGACCAACCATCACAATTTCATTAGGAAGAAGCCCCTTTCTTCTCAGAGCATTGCTCAGTCAAAGGTCTTGAACATGGGCACCCAGGGTCACAGACCTCACTACTTTATTCTCTGCATCCCACACAACACTTCTCTCAGGGTGGCCACAGCCAGGATGCTGGGCACAGGTTGATCCAAAGTCCCAGAACCGCTCTCCAGGGATTCAGTGCAGGTGACCCCAAGAGCTCATCCTTTCAACCCTCAAAACCAGTGCTGGATTCAAATCTCTTTCTCCAGTATGTTTCCCCACATCTCAGCAGGAGTACCCCTTCATGGAGTCCAGGGATTTCCTAAGGAGAATAATTAAGTGAATCCCAGGGGCCCACAGGATGTTTTGGAGAAGCAGGAGATGTGGGTGATTTGAAAAGATCACAATATAGAGGAGGAAGAAAAACACATAAATCTTGTCTGTGTGGACAGAGCCCATCTGCCCACTGATAACCATCTTTCTGCTAAGCACCTGTTTTTCTTGTATCTGCCTCCTACGTAAAGCTGTGTGTCCCTGCTGTCTTTCTTCTACTCCAAAATATGCTTTTTTTATTTTCATAGCATGTTAACATTTCTAAAACTCAAGTGGTGTGTTTAATTGATCCATCCATCCATTTTAAAATAATAATTCCATCAATATTGATACAATTAGAGAACTTTTAGGGGGGAAAAGTATACATATAAAGTACTTTCAAATACATTAATAAAATGTTTATTTTCCCTTACCAAATTGGGATCATACCCCTCATATATAGTTTTTATCCCATTTTTTAGTACTTGCTATTATACTTAAACTAGAGGCCCAGTGCACAAAAGTTTGTGCACTTGGGGGGTGTCCTTCAGCCCAGCCTGTGCCCTCTCACAGTCGGGGACCCCTCAGGGGATGTCCAACTGCTGGCTTAGTCCTGCTCCCCGGAGGATTGGGCCTAAGCTGGCAGTCAGACATCCCTCTGGCAGCCTGGAAGCCCTTGGGGGATGTCCACTTGTCAGCGGGGAGCAGGCCTAAGCTGCAGTCAGACATCCTTAGTGCTGCTGAGGATGTGGGAGAGGCTCCCGCTACCTCTGCTGTGCTGGCAGTTATCAGCCTGGCTTGTGGCTGAGCGGAGCTTCCCCTGTGGGAGTTCACTGACTACCAGAGGACGGCTCCTGCATTGAGCATCCGCCCCCTGGTGGTCAGTGTGTGTTATAGTGACCAGTCATTCCCAGTCGTTCTGCTGTTATGGTCAATTTGAAGATTACCCTTTTATTATATATGATATTCATTATCCTTAACTATTCTTGGAGCTCATGATATCATGAGTTTTACTTAAAATAAACTATTTACAGATGAGTATTAATTTAATTGTCCACTTGCCTACTATAGGACATTAAAATTGCTTTTTTTTTTTCAGAAGAATATATGTGTTATGAGTGTTCTTATATAGGAGCCTTTGCCTGGATCTCTGATCATTTCCTTTACATAAATTCCTAGAAGTACAATTGCTGTCAAATAATATGGACATTTTAAAGACTCAATAAATATTGCCAAAATACTGCTTATGACCTTGTTTTTATTTACAAGAGCATGACATTACTTATTTCACTACATCTGTGCGAGCCTTGGATATTATCATTAAGAAAATAATTTTGGTAATTTAATAGCCAAAAACTACCTCATTTTGATTTGTCCTTCAATCATTATTAATAAGATGGAGGGATTTTACATAGCATTTTCAAACCAAATGCATTTCCGCTTTTGTAAATTGCCAGTTCTTGCGTTTGTCCACTTGCCTAATGACACCCTGTGCTCCTCTTATCAGTATGTGCAAATATGTACACAGGAGCCCCCTTGACCTGTCACAACCAATGATGATAAACAGGCAGTTGGAACAGGGTGACACATTCTGTCTCCTGCCACAGGGCAGCTCCAAGGGCGCTGAGCCTTTGATCCCTGTCATTCTAGCAGCCAGCCCAATAAATGAATGAATTAGTTACAGTAATAACAACAGCCTTTAGCTGCCATATTTACGGCAAGTATTTTTCAGTTGATTTGCCATTACATATGTTCATGTTCACATAGGGAGAACCTGCTCCTTTCTGGGTTCTTGTGCTGCTTCTAGACCCCAGAGGTCGTCCCCATCCAAGGCTGAGTTCAACACTCAATTCTATTTTCCACTCATTTGCCCACTGTTTGTTGTGTTACATTTAATTTGATCTCTCATGTTCTTAATGGAAGCCAAGCAGCTGGACCAGCCCCCTGGTGGCTCTTTGAACCAAATGCATAGGCACGCAGTCCCCTTCGCCAAGGAAGGCACCTGAGGAGGTGGCTGATTGAGCTGCGTGGTGTCCTTCATCTGCTGCCAGTTGGTCTTCCAGAGAGAGTCGTTTTTAACAGCAGGTCGAGCTCCCCGGGGCAGGACGAATGTTCTAAACCCCAGGCCTCTCCTCTCAGTCCAGGGCTTCCCAGTAAATCAATTCATCTCTATGTACTTTCCCTCCCCCCTGCTGCCCGAGAAATGGGACCAGCAGGTGCTTTATTGACAAAGGTTAAACATGGCTTTAATTGGATTGCTGGCATTTACACCCGGAGTCCTCTCCCTGCCTCTCTGCCCCGCTCAGCCACAGCTGGAGAAATGCCCAGGGAAGGTCTCCTTTTAATGAAGAAGAGATGAGATCGGTCCCTTTGGAGACTTATGCTACAGCTTGGCCCCACCACAAGCCAATGAATTGAATATTGGAAGGTCCCTGGCCACTCACCTGTGGAGTGGAGGAAATTTGAGAACCCTCTAGATTGGGAGAAGCGGGATTTGGAGCACATGTGGTCTGTTCTCCACGGAGCGCTGCTTCCCATACCGAGAACACGGTTCATGTCACAGGCGCACTCACTGTCTGACCATCTGCACATGGTCACAAGAGAGACAGAACCAAATTTCAGCGCAGGCTTAGCTACTATCTAGCTGGCAACAAACAGTCAGTCCTCTTCATCAGGGGGTCCCCTCACCTGGTCTCATGCCCCTTCTTCCCAATTCCTAAGTTCCCACCCATCTCTGACGCTCACTCCCTCTTTTCCTTCTAGCTCGGTGATGCTAAAAATAGCCATGGAGGTCAGTGAGACTACAGGCAGAAAAGGGGCCCAGGCTACCCCAGAGGTGCTCACATTCACATGCTCTCCCTTTGAGAACACTGTCAACTCCAAAGGTCAAATGCCTGCATCCCTCGTAGACCTGCTAACACTAGGAGGTGAAACATTTCCATGTTCAATTCAGCTGTTGCATCCCTAAGATGAAGGAAGAGGCACAAAGGCTGAAGAAAGTGTCTTCAACGGGAAATTAAAACAAAACAAAAACCACCGGAGTGGGGACACCTGCTTGTGAAGCACCCGTCTGGGTCAGGTGGGTACGTGACCTTGTCCGTGGAATGGGCCACATGCTGCCGATATAAAGTAGCACTGAGAAACACCACAGCTCCCACCTTCGCAATGGACTCTATGCTTTGTGAAGGCTGCATCTCTTTGCTGTTGTTGTTTTGTTTTTGTTTGTTTGTTTATCTTATCTCTCCCAATACATTGTAGCACTCTGTAAATATTTTTTAATAAATTAATTTAAATCACCCCAAATCTAACATAACACTGCTGGAGTTAAGCTATGGTCCCAGTGCTCATCAGGATTCTGGCAGGGACAGAAGGCAAACTCAGCTGGGTTTAAAAAAATACACATGTATAAATATGTATTTTTTTTATTGATTTCAGAGAAGAAAGGAGAGGCAGAGAGAGATAGAAACATCAATGATGAGAACCATCAATCAGCTGCCTCCTGCACACTCCCTACTGGGCATATGCCCTGACCCAAAATTGAACCATGACCTCCTGGCTCATAGGTCGATGCTCAACCACTGAGCTACAAGAGTCTGGCTCAGCTGGGGTTTTAAAGAAACTTTTAGTGAAGAGACTGGCGGCAGAGGTGTGTGTGCACAGGGTTAAGGCACCAGTGAGGGACAGTGAGGCATCGCTGCTGGGCCTGAATTTGCAAGAGCAGTAAAAACACTGGGTGAGGCTAGTCCAGAGCTTGAGTCTGTCCCAGAAGAGAAGCCAGAGCAGGGAGGAAATGAGGAAGAATGCCTGCTCACTCTGTCCTCCCACACTGCCGTTCTCGGCCAGTGCTTTCCACTTGCCAAACCTAACTGGCACCCCCAGGACCAAGGAAACCAGGTGTTGCCATCTAGAGAGATGAGCCTCCTGAGACGCAGCTGAGAAGAGACGGGCAGAGAAAGATCTTGGGGGCAAACAGAGACTAACCAGCACAGTTTAGTCTTTTTACTGCCTCAGCCTCAGCCTCAACCCCACTCTGTACTTAAAGGATATTTAAGAGCAGTAAATGCAGTGGAAGATGGGAGAGCAGATTGATTGCTCCAAGAGCCTCCTTCACTTCCCGTTCGGAGCATCTGAATTATATCCGACTATTTTTAGGAGTTGTCTTAAAGCCTCCGTGCTTGGGAGCTTGCAGCAGCATGCCACAGGGTTGACTTTAGAGATAAAATCTTTACCCAAAAGGCCTAAAATGTTTTTCCTATTTCTTTCTCACCTGCAGCATTTCTAACACCTTCATTTTCCTCATCTTCCTGCCCTCCCAGCCCCCATCCTCCAGGTGTTCAATGGCCTCACATACACTGACGGGCTAGATTTCATCTCCAAAGGTGTCATGGGTAAACATTTGTTCTATTTAATAGACTCACTTGTACCCATATTTGTTTATCTTTCCACTTTTCCCTCAAGTCAAGAAGCCCAAGGTCCAGAATCCTTCCTTCTTTTTCTCTATCACCTCTCACTTGTCCCCACACCCATTCCTGTTTTCCCAGTGTTGATCTTCAGTGTGATGGAGATGAAATCTGACTCACATCACAGACTCAGCTGTGAAAAGGACAAAAGGTCATCTCCCCTAACTTGCTTGAACTCTGGGAGCTCTGTACTGCGATCTCTGTATTGAGATTTGTCAGAGATGCTAAACACCACTCCTATATGCCCCAGATAATCAGGATATCATGTGTCAATAGATTATAAGGTCCAAGTACCAAAACAGCATGCATTGTACTCTAGTGCGACAGAGCTTTCTGCACAGAACCCCACTTGAAACTGCTAATCTATTGGGTTACCCTGTGAATGAGTCCAGAAAAGCATCCCCAAATATGTAATAGGAAGTATCCGAAGTCCAAAAGGACCCATCAACATTGCATCTCTTCTCTGGTAGTAAGCAACATAAAGTACAGCAACTTAGCATTCACTTGGAAAGAATATATATACCCACCACTTCTTGACCATTTGGAACTTAGAAACTTTGTAATGTGACAGGTCCCTGAATTTTCATGGGATTTGTCTTCTACCCTTTGGCATACATGTGTTTTACTGAGGCAGCAGGAATCAAACTTTAACACACACTAAAATCCCTAAGAACACTTGTTAAAACCCCAATTACTATGTCTTCTCCAAGGGTTTTTGATTGAATAGTCTCCAAGTGTTATCTCATAATTTGCATTTCTAATTTTCATCTAAATTTTTAAAAATATAAAAGTAAAAATAATTCAAAGTAGGATAAGGAAAAGGCCACTACTATTTCACTTGTTGCATTTGTGTGAGTTAGATACAATGTTCTCCCTAGGAAGATGTAGCCCTGTGGACGTATGGCTTAGCTATGAGTAAACAACATATCTGTGCAAATTAGCAAAAGAAATCTCTTCCTTCAGGAAATAGCTGAACATGGCTTGGATTTCATCTCTCACCCATTCTCTCAGTTGTACCCTTACATAGGGTACAACCCACATGCCTGTATATGGCAGTGTGAGGTAAGAGTTAAAAATTCATGTTGCTGCTGGCCTACAATCTTTGTCATCTGAACATCAATAACAGGGCTCAAAGCACCGTCCCAGCTCACAGTGTTCATCTGGTTGTGCTGCCATAGGCCTGGTTGCAAATGACTGGCACGCCTCTGTTACCCTCTCTTAAAGACCAATTTTGGCACCCTGGACTATTCAGATCATTAACAACTTTCATGTTCAAGTTTATGGATAATATTGAGATGTAACTACAATCTAGATATACTTGGCGCTACAACTGATAGAAAATAAAGGGAGAATAATAAACATTTTGATTGGTCTCTGTCTCTTGTCCTAGAATTTGTTATTTCTATTTTTTTAAAGGAGCTTTTAAAAAGCACACACAAAAAAAACTTCAACTTAAAGTGAGACAGCCCATCATTTGATAAATGCTAATATTTACAACACATTTCAAACCATAAAAAATAGAGTGTTTGTTCTATTTTATGGACAAACTTCAAAGATAAATAGCCCATCACTTGGTAGATGCTAATATTTACAACACATATTTCAATCCATAAAAAAAAACAGTGTTTGTCCTCTTTTATGGGGCAAATAAATCTCTTTAATTTGATCCAATATATTTTCTCTCAAAACACAGCAAAGCTTACAAAGTCCTAACTCTGCACATGAAAAAAGTAGGATGAATTTTTTAAATAGCAGCTGAAAAAATAACACATAATTCAAAGTTTTTCCTGCATTTGATTATAATGATTTAAAGGGAAGATCATATTAGTAGAATTATAACCAACTAATCACTTGCAGAGATAAAGTGGACAGTTGGAAATGAATCAAACACCTATATATTATGTTGCAAGCCTATTTGCATATTAACCAAACTGAAGATGTATGTAATTATGCTATCACTAGAGGCCTGGTGCATGAAATTTGTGCACTGGAGGGGGGGGGGGTGTCTCTCACCCAGCCTGTACCTTCTCTAATCTGGGACCCCTCAGGAGATGTCTCACTGCTAGTTTAGGCCCAATCCCTGACCTTAAACCAGCAATCAGACATCCCTCTCACAATCCAGGACTGCTAGCTTCTAACCTGTCACCTGCCTGCCTGCCTGCCTGATTGCCCCTAACCGCTTCTGCCTGCCAGCCTGATCACCTCCTAACCACTCCTCTGACGGCCTGATTAACACCTAACTGCTCCCCTGCCAGCCTGATTGCCCCCAACTGCCTTCTCCTGCAAGCCTGGTCTCCCTAACTGCCCTCCCCTGCTGGCCTAGTTGCCCCCAACTATCCTCCCCTGCTGGCCTGATCTCACCCCCAATGGCCCTCCCCAACAGCCTGATCTCACCCCCAACTGCTCTCCCATGCCAGCCTGATTGCCCCTACCTGCCTCTGCTTGCCTGATCAACCCTAACTGTCCTACCCTTCAGGTCTGATCTCTCTGTCCCCCCTAAAACTGGCAAATTTGGTTCTGATTTGTCAGTTTCTATGCCAGTCAGTGTCAAAGCTCCGCCTCCTAGGCAGCCATTGGCTCCTCACACTTCACCCAAATTTGGTTCTGATTGGTTGGTTTCTATGCCAGTCAGCATCTCTGGGCCTATCAATGGAGCCTGATCAAAAAGACAGGGCTGATCAGCAACTCTGGTGGAGGCCTGGAGAGAAATGGAGTGCAGCTGCTGGAGAGAAAGAGAGAGGCAAGTGCTGATCAACAGCTGCCACAGACCCTGCTTCTCTCTTCAGGCCTCTGTGGGCCTGATTCGCAGCCCCCTCAGTAGTCAGTGCTGGGTCTCCACAGCAACCCAGCGCTGACTGCAGGACTGACCTCCAGTAGTGACAGACCCAGGGTTTTTATATATCAGAATTGGTTTTGTTTCCCACTTTTGAGCTTTCCTTGCTAACAGGAGGTAAAACAATCGATTTGAACAATCCACCCAATGACCATCATAATTTTTGTGTAGCCTAATCCATTGCTTTCAATGATTGCCACATCCTTTAAATTTACACCAATTATTCCCCAGTTGTTAATTGACCTTGTTATTATCAGTAAAGTAATTAACTCCTGTTGGCAAGGCACTTCCAAATTTTCTCCTTTGCCCAATCTTTGGTGGCCCATCGTGTGATTCCGTTGCTCTGGTGTGAGTTACTGGCTGGATCCAAGGGATTTGGCTCGTCATGGTAATGACAATGTGGGTTAGAGAAGACAAATTCTTCAAAAACCTTGAAAAATGAGTTTGGGCCAAAATGATACAAAGAGCTAAGAAATGAAGAAATCTCATTTCAAAGTGGAAACCCCAAACATAAGGCAGGAATCACGACGGAATTGTTGAGGATGTTAGCGTGGGGGAGGTACACAGTTCAGGAATCGGAAACTTGCTTTTTACTTCTGTCCCACCACAACATGCAATCATTATATTGGCCATCTTCAGAGCCTCCTGTGTGAGTTGCCCCCTTTCTAGGAGAAGTGAATGAAAAGAATCCACATGTTGGCAAGTGTCTTCCCTTGATGAGCCTGATTTCCTCATCAATAAAACGGGTAGGAAAGAGGGCTCCTTCGGTAAAATGTCAGTGAATCAAACATTTCTCTTTCAGACCCAGTCTTAAATAGATGTAATTCTCATTTACAATTCTTATTCATCTTAAGTATATAACCAAAGCATGCTAATTTTAGGGACTAAAGAAAAATTTTTAAAGAAAACTGAAAAAAACTTTTAAATCATCCATTGCCCCAAATTAACTACTATTAATAATTTCGTACAGTTTTCTTTCAGATACTTAAAATGTTTATATTGGCTCCTTCTGTAAATATTATTTTGATAACTTTTCTTTTTATTTAATATATTCTGAATATCTTCACTGTCCATAAATGTTTTCTAAATTATTATTTAATGACTTCTTATTGTCTAATCATATAAATATAGCTTAATCAGTTCTGTATTCTTGAGCATTCATTTGGGTTTTTATGGTAATATAAATAATACAGAAATGTATATTCCTATAATAAACATTTTTTATACAGCTTTTATTACTTCCTTAAAACAAAAACCTAGAGGTGGAATTCTGGATCAACATGTATGCATATTTTATGGATCTTAAATATCCTATCAGCTATCATTCAGGAAGGTCATGCTTTCCACCACTTGCACTCCCACCGCTGTGTTGAACTCCCAGTCCCATCTCAGTACTTTATTTTGCATTCCTTTGATTACAAGTAAAAGTAGAGGATATTTTAGATACTTTTTTTGAAAGCTTTGTTTTGTCAATGGTAATTTTATTGTATTTATTCTCTATTTTGCATTCTTCTTCTTAATAAACAGTTCTGTTCCCCCAAGCTGCTATAAGCCTTTTTTTTTTTTTTACAAGAAGTGTTTTATTTTCATATTCTTAATTAAAGGAGGAGGCTCAGAAACAAGACATAAATTAGTTTTATCCTCACAGGCAAACTGCACTGACCATGTGTCTTAGCTCTGTGGAAGTCAGATGGTAAGTGGCTAGTGTAGCCCATGGAGAGGAGGGCTGGCCCAGCAGCCCTTCTCGGGCTTCTACACCTTCCCGCACAACTGGTCTTCCACAAGTGACCTCTTAACTGTCAAATTCCAAGTCTCTCCCCCTTGCCCTCCCAACTGCGTAGCCCCTCTGCAGAAATTGCTCTCCGCTGCTTTTGACCACACTTTTTCTCTTGGCTTCTCTGAGATTGATACATGTTTTATTTCTCTTTACAAAATTATAATCAGCTAAATTCTTGTGAGTTTTAGATAGCCTAAGGGAAAGGGGTTTCTTATATATCCAAAGTAGAAACGTAAAGGACCAGCAATGTTACAAACAAAAGCCATCAAAGAGTCATCATCAGTCTTCATCAGTTCTTGGTCTTGGGTAAGGCATTTGATAAAGCCATCTGCTTCTACACTAGAGTTCTGAAAATCCTTACTCAGGTCAGGGGTATGATATCAAAGTTCTCGAAGCAGTGTCATCAGAAGCCTGCACCCCAGAGCATCTCATAGTCCTTCCTATGGATTTCAGAGATAGTTTTTTTAAGGTAAAGTGACCCTGTTAGACTTATTTCCCAAAAGCTCAGCAGGATCCCAGGTGAAAACTCCTGTGGACTCAGGAGTCAGGAACTGTAGACCCAGGAATTCTGGGGAAAGAATTTTGTCAGCACTCTAAAGTCCCAATGTGGAGTTATTTTTATTGTCCTTGTGTGTTTTCCCATGAAAAATATCAGTCTTAAAACATTAACATGAACAGAAAGGCCTTGATGCTTTTCTGCAGAGACAATATATATAATGAGCATCTTCAAAGTGGGCTGACAGCCAAAGGCGGGGGAAATCACTGTCTTCCAGCTCTAGGGGACAATCACAAGATGGTTTGAAAAGGACTGCAGTCGAAGTCCGCATAAGTTCTTACGTAGCTCCATACATTTGGTGACAAAGCTTGTGGCTTCATTTTGTAGTCAGCAGGAATGACTGATTATTATTATTAAGCTAAAGAAGAAGGTAAATGAAATTTGAAAGAAAGAAGAGACATGGCCCTTACCTGGAGAAGCAGGTAACCAGGTGCAAATTCAGGTCTCAAAAACAATTAGACAGCAGTGGTTCTCAACCTTCTGGCCCTTTAAATACAATTCCTCATGTTGTGACCCAACCATAAAATTGTTTTCATTGCTACTTCATAACTGTAATGTTGCTACTGTTATGAATCATAGTGTAAATATCTGATATGCAGGATGGTCTTAGGCGACCCCTATGAAAGGGTCTTTCGACTGCCAAAAGGGTTGAGACCCACAGGTTGAGAACTGCTGAATTAGAGGGTGATCTGATTGTGGTAAAGTACACGTTTAAATTTCCCTTGATCCCCTATTCCATTCTCCTCCTCATTCCAGTGGGAAGTGTGAATTTTATGCAGCACATCCTGGATTATTGAACTATGACCTGCTGACAACTCTCCAAAAAGATAAACCAGAAGCTGATCCTCCTGAATTTTCTCTCTCCTCTCTCCTTTACTTCCCTCCTTACCATCTGCCCAGATAGGTCCATGAAGGACAGCCCACTATAAGATGAGGAGACAGGGCTGTAAGTGCTTGTAAGCCAACTCCCATGTAGTAGCATTTCCCCTCATCCTTCCTGTGACTTGGCTAAGATGTCTTTGGCAGCATATAACAGGTAAGCTTAACTCAAAGTGCCTTAAGCAATAAGAAAATATATTATCACACTCAAAAATAAGCTCAGAAGTATCGCCAGTGGCTTAGTCATGTAATAAAGGACCTGGGTTCTGTTCACCTCTCCTCTCTGTTGTGCTTACATTCGTATCTTTCTAAGGTGGGACAGGACAGAATAGGTAAGTTGGGTGGGATGGGCTGGGGTGGGGGCTGTCCATGTGACCTCACCCAACAAGGGGGCATTCCTGGGGGCAGGCAGCTGTGCAGTCCTGAGAGTTTTTGAAAACTACAGGCCAAGGATTAGAGAGGAAAGTCTACCTTGATGGAAGCCAAATTTGAAAATGAGCCAGTGAAACCATAAATGGCCAGTGAGGTTAGCAGTCAAGGGCAGTTGATAGAATAAAGTGAGGAAAGAAGAGAAACATGAGGTCAGGTCAAGATGTTAAGAAAAATTATTATGACTTCCCTGGGCTTGGGAAGGGGAACGCTACTATTAAAGGGCAATCTGGGCGGTTCTGTCAGGATGAAGCATTTCTCTGATGGTGGTGTGGAAATTTTATTTCAACATTTTTGTAGCTCCTCATTGCCATCTCTTTGCCTTGCCAAAAATGCCTCGTCCTTCTGTCCTTCCTCTGTCAAATGAGTAATGTGCATGATGGCCACTTTGTTCTCTCTATAAGCCCAAGCTTCAGCTGCATCTCCTTCGCTGGCACCTGGCCCCTCACAAACGGGCAAGTCACAAAGGTCTCTTGTCTGTCCCCTCCACCATGCAGTCAGTACCCAATGAGCAAAGCACCCAACCTTATGCCTTTCCAAAGTCTGGACAAATTGCCATATTGCCCACATTGTGCCTCTTTTATTTCTCTGTTCTTTTGCTTACCCGGTTCCTAATGAAAAGAGTTTCCATACATTTACCTAGAACAGACAGGCAGAAAGGATGCATTTGCAAGCCTTTCAGAAAGTCAACTCTTCTGAGATGACATTTAGCAGAGATGCTGGAACATGTCTGATTCACCCAGGATGTTGTATAGATCAGCAGGATGACACATGCTTTTTGGTGAGTCTTTTGTTCCCTTCTGAAAATAGCTACTGGCTTTTGAGAAGACCAAAGCAAAAAGTCCTTTTCCTTGGCTCCCGTTCATCCCCACAGTCCCCACCTTCCTCTTTTAACAGTTACTCTCAGGGCTTCAAAATAGAAACCCAAAGCATGACAAATTTCCGGTTGCCGTCGATATTAATCTTTTAAGAGATTAAGTGTTTCATGCACATCCTTGAATACTAGAGCTTTTAGGAGCACCATTGAAAAGATGGGAAGGTATATACATACTGATTTCTAAGAGCAAACAAGTTTGGGGTGAAAGATCTTTTTAAAGTTATCACAAATTCC
Source organism: Murina feae (assembly GCA_004026665.1). NCBI lineage: Eukaryota > Metazoa > Chordata > Mammalia > Chiroptera > Vespertilionidae > Murina > Murina feae. The sequence goes on from PVJC01001194.1 coordinate 50,315, forward strand.
ATTCGTCCACCCTCAGACTTGTGTGACTGGGGAAAACCCTTCACCTCTTTCATGGTGCCACCATCAGGGATATTTCCTAGCACTGGCTGGGTGTTATGGGATATCTCTCACTTCCCAAGCCCCACCTCACTCTGCATGTTCCGCTCAACGTTTCCCTCCAGAGAGAATAGAAATAGTAGGCACCCTCAGTTGTAAGGAAGACCAATTTTAATGGAACTTTTCAAAATTGGCTGCCTGTTGGTACAAGGCTCAGGAAACACAGTGTGTGGCAGCTGCTGAAAAACCTTGCCTTAGTGATCTCCATCTGGCCCCAGATGAGAAGCTAGTCCCATTACAAGGCTAATAGGGTTAGAGAGCCATGCCCAGACCAGCCGGACTCAGGGTCTAAGGTGAGGCAGAAGGTGGTTTGTACAATCATCAAGGCATTGGGCAGAAATGGAAAAAGCCAAGAAGGTGAGCTTGTTTGCTGCCCAATCATATAAGCAATTAGAAGGAAGAAGACACAGTGGCCAAGCAGGATATGTCAGGAGTTGCATGCCCCTGTTCATAGCAGCATTACTCACAGTAACCAAAACATGGAAACAACCCAAGTGTCCATAAGGGATGGATGGATAAGTAAAATGTTGTGTATGTGTGCATGTGTGTGTGTATAGAATATAAATGTGCTTGGAATGACATTTTTATTCAGGCTTCAACAGGGAGAAAATTCTGACATATGGTACAATAACAGTTGCAGAAGCCAGCTTAGCTCCCAGCCTGGCCTTTTCTCTTTTACAGTGTCTACCCCTCTAGATCTCCTTATGTAGACAGCTCTCTGCTGTCTTCAGACAGGTGATCTCTGCATTTCATCTGGCTTTTCTACTTGCAAGCAGGACTCTGGTTTGCCACTACCTGCTCCATCCCACCTGGAAGCAGAAGTCCTTGAGCTCCATATCTCCTCCTCCTCCTCTTCCTACTCCTCCTCCTGCTGCTTCTCTCCCTGCACCCTTCTTTTTAACTTTCTGAACTAGGACAATGTACTTTCAGAAGGAAAGGACCATGTTTTATCTCTTTGCATCCACAGCACTTAGCTCAGTGCCTGTCAGTCAATATTTGTGGAATAGAGTTGACTGTAGAATTTAGCATGAAGCTAAGTACATAGTAGACATTCAACAAATCTATCTATTGATTCAGAGAACACAAAACACTGGGATATGGCCAGGAAATCATAGAGCCAGACATCATAACAGAGACCATTTTGTCTAGTCCCTCATTTCATAGATGAAACTCTCTGAGGCTAATTAATCCATCTAAACTACAGGTCACATCAGAGGCCTAGCCGGGTGAGACTAAGCTCCAGATTTGCTTCCCATGCTGCTTCCCCTAAATCTCCCTTGACACTATGCAACCGGGATTGAGTCAGTAAAGGGTTCTACCCCAGATGGAGCACTAGACATGTTGACTCAAGAAGGTCCCCCGAGCCTGCCTTATACTTCGTTCCCATTTGCAGGAGGCCGATTAGGAGAATGACCCTGTTGCCCAGGCATCCTATATGCTGTGGAGAGGGCAGAGGGGTGGGGGGGGGGGGAAGACCTGGTTGAGATGCTCTGTCTTTATTTCTGTGAACATGCCAATATCTGTTGAGCTCTGGTTCAGTACCTTTGAGCCTGTCTCTCCCATTCTTGTTGCTCTGTTTTTATAATGCATAAAATTACAGTGTGCCAGCTCCAGTCAACTGCTTACCAGATTCCCTTAAAAGTATACAACATTGTTAAAGCCATTGTTTTTAAAATGCTACTTTAAAACATGACATTTATTAGCCGTTATATTAAGATAAGCTATAAAGTTATCCCCAATATAGATGTTAGCCTTTGATTTAAATTCCAACTTGAGTAAACTAGGCAAGAAACATTAAAAGCAGAACGGCTTTCGGGACCCACTGGGTAATGCTAGCGTTAGTGGCATGCTAAACACCAGCAGAGCATATGCGAGCCCGTCTCGGTTAATCACATTTGGGGCCCAATTAAACTTCTCCTGGCTTGCTGCGGTTTCTACCTGGGCCCCAGTGAAGGGAGCACAGCGGGTGAAATTGCCTCAGGCAGAAGAGAACTTCAGCTGGGGCTGGCAGGGAAGGTTTGCTGCTCATTAGCCGGGCTCTTTGTGGATTTTGAAGGACAAGCAAGAACCGAGCCAGAGCAAAGCCAATGAGAAGAGACTCGAACCCCCAAGAGTTGCTCTTTGCACAGCCTTCCTTCCAACCAGAACTTCACCTGCCAGGTCCCCTCCCACGGGGCTGTGGATGGTGGCAAGGGCCCTCATACCTGGAGGCAGATAAGCTCTGTGGGGTCAGTGAGTCAGGACAAGGACTGGCTTGGGCCCTTCTGTGGAAATTGTGCCATCCCTCTACGATCTGTATTACGTTCAGTTGCCCCAATCCACAAATTGTCTTTCAAATTTACTGAGAAAGGTATCCAGGATATTGATTTCAGTGTCCCTTGGGGTGACTGTCTGATTTTCATGTTTAAAGCATCTGGAAAAAAATTTCTGAATGCTTCTTCCCTTGCAAGAAGTGGTCCTTTTGCTTAATCTGATGTACCTTCAAGGTGTTTGGGTTCATAAAACTGGGGTGAGTCCGGCCAGTGTGGCTCAGTGGTTGAGTGTCAACCTATGAACCAGGAGATCATAGTACAATTCTGGGTCAGGGCACATGCCCACATTGTGGGCTCAATCTCCAGTAGGAGGCATGCAGGAGGCAACTGATCAATGATTCTCTCTCATCATTGATGTTTCTATTTCTCTCTTCCTCTCCCTTTCTCTCTAAAATCAATTTTAAAAATATTTAAAAAACAGGTGAGGGGTGCCTGCAGAGGTGCAGAGGAAAGATCCTTCAGCAAGATGTGGAGCTGACATCTGAGCCAAGAGAACCTTGGTAAGGAAGTCTTTTCCTCCACTCGGCCCAGGAGCTAAAAGCTAAAGGTGCCCTTGAGAAGGAAACAGAACATAGAAGAAACATCTGCCACCAGGCTGTCCACCGGAGTTGATGCATAGCAGAGGAAGTCCAGGGCAAATGGTATAGATGGAACTTAGTCTCTGGCCTCTTGCCGCGCCCCACCCCCCCAGCCCCCTGCACAGAGCCACATGTGGCAGCAGACTCCACTCTCTCTCAGCGCCCAGGCCCAGGCCCACGGAAATTTGCTCAGGAAGACCTCGACAGTCTGAGGGCCCTGCTCCTGCCTTCAAAGCTCAGCTCCCACACGGCCTGAAGTGCCCGGTTCTGTGTCTGAGACCCACCTATTTCTCCTTAGGTGACTGAGGGCCAGATGGTCCCTTTTCTTCATTCATTCCTTTAGCTGCTATTGCTTGAGCCCCTCTATGTGCCACAGATTACTGCTCTAGGCAAAGAAATTCAGATATGGGGGGGCGGGGAGCAAGGGGGGAAGAGTGGCATTCAAAGCACTAGAGCCCTTACCCTCAAGGAATGTGCATTCTAGTTGGAGTGAGAGCTAGACGACAGGCAACAACTAACTAAGCCCAGATAGTGAAAAATACTAGAATGAAAGTGAACATGGTGGAATGGTGGGGCCAAATGAGGGAACGTGGGCCTTCTTTAGAATGGAGGTCAGAGTAAGCCACACTGAGGAAGTAGCACTTAAGCCGAGAACTAAGGAGGGTGTGTAAAAGAAGCAGCCGCATAAATAACTGTCAGAACCCTCTAGGCCAGCAGTTTCCAATCAGTGCGCTGCAAGAATTTTAAAAACATGCAACACTTGACTACTTAGCCAAGGGCACTGACCTCTTTTCCCTTAGATTGTCAAATAAAAAAATGACAAGAGCCAACTGTCTGATGTGAATGAATAAAAACTATACCTATTTTTTTGGTCATATTGGCAAAAAATATAATTTCTTCTTTGGTGTGCTGCAGAATTTTAGGAATTAGTTTATGTGTGCCATAGAATTAAACAAGGTTGAAAATCACTGCTCTAGGCAAAGAGATTCAGATATTGGGGGGGTGGGGGTGGGGGAAGAGAGTGGCATATTGGAGACATGCAAAGGGGGCCCGGGTGCTGGTCCAGAGTGAGTGAGGACAAGAGCAGAGGGAGATGGCTGGAGAGGTGGGCAAAAGCCTAACCACTCGGGGTTCTTGGGTATTCACAGGCTGAGTGGGCAGCAGTTTGAAATAACATTGTAAGTTCCATGAGAAGCCACAACACGGCTTTAGGGAGAGCAGTGATGTGATCCAGTTTATATTCTAAGAGTCTCATTCCCGGTGATAATGGGTGGGACAGGGACAAGATTCGAGACAGGGAAACCAATTAGGAGGCCACTGTGGTGAAGGATCTGAGACATGATAGGACTCAGACAAGCATGAAGGCAGCCCTGGGACACAGGGAGCTGCAGAGGAAATGTATTATGCAGGACCTGCTGGTTAATTGGGTGTGGAGGTGAGGGAAGGAAGTTGTTGGCTTAGAGCAGTTGAATAGCTGGTGGTGGCATCTCCTGAGGGGGGAAGTACTGGGTGAGTAGTAGCCCCCAGACTTGGGATCATGCAGTGGGAACAGAGTTAGGAGGTGTGGGGTGATTCAGGTTTTCCTCTAGACACGTTGAATTTGAGATATAACAGATATGCACATGACTGTCAAGCAAGCAGCTGGACAAACATCTGGAGCCTGCGGAGATGTCCAGGGTTACTCCCTCTTTCTGGTCCCTATTCTGCTAGCCATCCACGAAGAAGACAGACAGCTTTCACAGAAATGACCTCAGCTTCGGTAACAAAGAGATGGAGGTTTGAATCTCCTGTCAGCCTCGTGAGAGCTGAGTGACTTGGGCCAAGGCGTTTCATTCCTCTAGACTCTTGTGTGCAACCTGATGGAGTTGTTTTGGAGATCCTAGAGGTTAGGCCACCGTAGGTACACAATGCACAGTAGCTTCTGTCTCCTCCCTGCTCTTGCCGCTCTAATGACTGCCCAGGTGTCAGGCCTCCTGGCTCCAATGAGCTTCCCTTTCCCAGGGGCTGGAGTTTTGTTTTCAAACATGGAATCACTCACCAGATCTTTTTTCCCCTTTTTATTGAATTTATTGGGGTGACGCTGATTGACAAAAGTATACAGGTTTCAGGTGCACAATTCTACAACACATATCCGTGCACCATACTGTGTTTGCCTCCCCTAGTCAAATTGCCATCCATCACCATTCATCCCCCTGTTCCCTCTTCCACCAGATGTTGACTGCTCAGGAAAAGCTCTTCCGCCAGATTTCCTGAGGAAATTCCCCAAATTTTTCACTGACGGAGACAACCACATGCTCCTTGGCTTTGAGCCCCGCAGCCCCTGACCCACCCAGGTAAATGTGTCTCCTGCTAGGTCCCAGTCCCTTCCCCACCCTGCCTGTATTCTTGACCTAAACCATCTTGCCTCGCTCCTCCCTAGGTTACTACAAGAGGTCGCTGCTGTGTCTCCCTGCCTGTGTTCTGTGCCAGACATATTTGTCCCCAGTGACCCCGTTCAGCTCATAAAAATGAGTACAGAGTCACCTTGGCATCTTAAGCAGTGTGTAATGTGTCCCTGGCTCACCATTCTGAACTTCTCTTGGCCCCTGACTTTACATATGGTCCACACGTGAGCTCAGACACTCTCGGACGTTTTGTCTCAGGACCTCTTTGCACCTTTAAAAATGATTGAGGGCCCCCAAGATGCTTTTGTATACGTGAGCTCTAACTTTAACGTATACCACACTATAGATTTAACCCGAGAAATGCATTTATTAACTCAACAACAATGAGTTCATCACATAACAAAACTAACATTTTTTATTTTATTTTATTTTTTTTACAAAAACTTAGCGGGAACAGCCACCCTGGCTTATATTTTTGCAAATCTCTGAAGCCTGGCTTAATGGAAGACAGCTGGATGCCTATGTCTGCTTCTTCACCAGATCTGCTGCAATATGTTATTTTGGTTAAATTATGTGTAGAAAATCCAGCCTCATACCCATACAAGAGTGAAGAGGGACCCTGAGGACCCCCCCCCCCAGGGTTCCCGGGGACTCTGAGGCGTCATGGACCCGTCCTGAGCGTCCTTGTTTAATCAGGCTCTTCCCAGGTCTCTGAATAAGGCCCTGACTGGCCTGCTTCCACCTGAGCTCATTCCTGTGCTCCTTTCTTTTCCTGTGGAAACAAACCCCTGGAAACGCTAACCTAGACCCAGGTCAGATGTTTTTACAGACTGAAGAAGCCACAAGGCCCACGTCAACCCAAAAATAAAAGGCCAAAGTGAGAGGCAACACGCATTTATTTGAGATCCAAAAGAATAGCTATTCAGGAAGCACTGATTCTGGCAGAAGCCCAAATAGTGTCCTGATTAGGAGGCAAAGGCTATGAATATTTATGAGAAAGGGAAGGCGAACAAATGCATCAATAGGAAGGAAGGCATTTCTACTGGTGCAGATACGCTTAAAATAGTGATGCTAATTCTGAACAATGTTTTTAATTATCAACCCATGAGTCATAATATCTGTTTTCTTGATTATCTTTGCAAAATTATTTGACATAAAATGTTGTTTTAGACCCAGTCCAAATGTTATTTTGCCTGGTTTTAACATTCCAAAGGTTTGAGGCAGAAGACAGTACAAGGCAGCTCCTCTGCGATGATAGCTCCAACTCCATTTTAAAGTGGCTTCACTTACATTATTATTTTACACCCATGAGGAGCCAGCAGAACCTTGTCCATTGAGAGTGGACACCTAGAGGGCTGACAAGCTAAGCTGTCTGTGACACAGCTCTGCCAGCTTCCCACATACCCAGAGCTGGCACGAGGCCTGTGCCCAGAGGACCCACAGAAAGGGGCATGTCAGGGTGCATACAGTGAGCCTGCAGGGCCAGGAGGAATGTGGGTGTCTCTTATGCAGACTTGCATGTGCAGGAGGAAGGGGGGCAAACAAGGTGCCATTTGCCCTTCCTGTACAGACCCAGGGGCTGATATCTGAGTCCTACACAGAGGAAGACAGCAGACAGCAGCTTAGGAGGTGGTTTCATGAGGGACTCACCCAAACACAAGAGCTGGTGAAAAAGTGGGATCCAGAGTTAGAAAGGGCAGCATCTCCCCAGCTGGCACAGAATATCTAGCTGTTCTGGCATTAAAGGCAGCCTTGGCAGTGTGCCAATACAGCATCCTGGGCACAGAAAGGGGAGATTTCCTGAGGGATGCCAACACTCATAGCACGAGCAAAACTTCTTCTGTTGGGTTCATGCATGGAGAACATTTGCAAGCATTTTCGGGGCTCCTGGGGTAAGTTCTGCAAGGAACTAAGAGATGACTCAAGAGAAACCTGGATTGGCCTCATTTCTGCATTAGGTATGTTTCTTGGCTTCTTCCAAAGTCTGCTACACATGGCTGCCCAGTATTAGA
>PVJC01001194.1:57796-98999 GCA_004026665.1 Murina feae
CATCTTGCTGCCTTAGGGACACCCTGCTGCCCGGCACTAACTCATGTCCAGGTCATTTCTGCCCTGGCCCTGCTTCTCAGCCCAGCATTTCCTGCTAAAAATTAACAACCATTCCCGCTAAGGCGCCCAATCAGAGCTGCCGGCACCCTACATCTTACTCTGACCCAGGCCTTCAGACTAGGAACACTCTCCCTATCTTGCCCCAGAGAGAAAGACCTTTTCCATGAGGTCTCCATCTGTTTCCCTTGTCCCCCAGCTCCTTTCTCACCATCCTCTTCCATTTCTGCCATAGTTGACAAAGCATTACATTTGGGGAGGACAATCCAAACCTGGCTTCATCTTTAACCCCCAACATAGCCTTCAGCAAGCTGGTAAATCGGTTGGCCTCTCAGTTTCCTCCTGCTTATAACAGAGGTGATCCTGCCCTCCCCCTGCTCGGAGGGTGAACAGGACCCTGCACATCCAGGCCTGGCACAGGACTGCCTTGCACAGGCACTCAGCGAGGACATGTGCCTCCAGTGCCCACACTCAGCAGTGGGGGCTGCCCGGCGCTTGCTGTCCTTTCTGTGCACGGAGCTCTGGGCTTTTACTCAAAGCACACATCTGAATGTGGGACTCCCGTGGTCACCATTCCCCACCCAGTCAGCAAACAACTCCTGGGCCCTGCCGTGTGCCCGCATTCAGGCACCAGCATCCCAGCCATGGGGGAGACACACTCCTAATCCCCAGACAGCTCGCCCTCTGGAGGGGAGCAGATTGGAAACAGCAAGGAAGGGCTGTATAGAAGCACATGTCCATAGCTCCCAGCACCACCCGCCTCCTCAATGCGCCTGTCTCTGCCACTTACTAGTCCTAGGCAGCCCAATAGCCTCCCCAAGACTTAGTGTACCCATCTTTAAAGTGGGGGTGCTCCTGGTTTACAGTTATTTCAAGTTCCTGACATAGAGGAAAGTGCTCAGTGAGGCCTGCAGGTAGCTCAAAACTGCTCCAAAATGAGCCCCTAACAGCTTCTCAGCTCTGCATGTGGCTTTCCCGGGAATCATGCGAAATACCTGAAAGGACAATTTCCGCTAAAACAAAACACAGCACAACAAAGCACATGAGCTCCACTGGGAAGCGGAGTGCGCATCTCCGGAGGGTGGCTTGCTGGAGCAGCTCTCTGCCCCCAGCTGGCTCCCTCCCTGGGGCTCAGAAGAGGGGGTGCACCTTTGTAGCCCAGCTTCCCACTCCTTCCCTCTGCACGCTCAGGGCTGTGTGCTTGGAACAAATCGTTCTGTTTGAAGCAGCGCCGCCTAAACATCCTGATTACACAGCTCCCCCAGCTTTCCGCTGCTATTTCTGAGCAGGGAGGAGGCTGACGGAGTAAAATCACCTCTAATAGGCGATTACGGATTCCCAGAGCTTCTTAACTGCAGCTTCTGCATGCAGAGAAGCATGAAGGGAAGACTCCGGTGCCTCTGAGCAGGGAATGGCATGCCCCTGCCTGCCTAGCAAAGCAAGCCAAGAGACACTTGGCCCCTATGCAGAGGCAGAATATAGCAAGGGGGACAGGAGGGGACACTTCCTGAGTACCTTCACGTTGCAGGCAGCCAACCTTTTCCAACACGCTCATTAAAACCCACAGTGTCCCCGAAGGTGAGTCTTATGTCCTCTACTTACACTATGGGTTGCCCAAAGTTATGTAGATACAAGTGGAGGAACCAGGATTCAAAAGCCAGGTGGGTCTCATTGTAGAAGCCTGTTTCACCCTAGTCCAGTGTCCTAACAAAATCTCCAAGAGAGGAGGGGGATGTCTCGTGGTGAGGTGGGGTCTCCGGCCACTAATTGCTCTGGGATATCTCTTTAAGCCCCAAATTGGCTGTAGCCAACCCTTTACCTAACTCAGCAAGGCCACGTACCTAGCGCATCAGGCCTAGAGCTCCTGAACTTTGGGCCCCTGCATTTCAGAGAGGAGATGCCACCTCTGCTCATCAGAAACGGTCAATCTCCCCGCCCCTTCCCTCTGCCACAGCCTTTGTGTCACCTCTTCCATGTGCTTTAAGGTAATCCAATGTGTTTATTAATTAGTCATCATTATTGACTTGATATCCTGCTGTCATTTAAATAGACCTGGTGAAATGAATGAGGCCCCCTAATAGTGTGAAGGCTTCCTGTGCTAATTAATTTTTGGTGAACAAATTCATTGTTAATACAAATGGCAATATCAGTCATGCCAAAGATCAATATTTGTGTGGGAAGTAAGCTCTGGGGCCTAAGAGAAAGGACACTCCAGTGATGGTGGACGTCGGGAGGAGTCCTGAGACTGGCCAGAGCGGGAGGTGAGCTTGCCTGAGAGGCAGATGGGCTGCCAATGGGAAGGGACCGGAGAACCTTCCCCAAAGGGAGAGTCTGTGAAAGAACTGGGGAGGCAGTTGTTGTGGCCACTTTGGAGACTCCTGAAAGCCAAATGCTAATATAAATTCAGAGACACTGAAGGGTCCACCATTGTCTTCACCACCCGACTCCCAGCCACATCCACCTGGTCTCCACTAAGCATGGATCAATCAACACCTTCTCTCAACACCTCCTTCCCCTGCTCCGCTCACCACTTCAGTGTCTGTTTACACTCCCACCATCGCAAGACCTGCCTACCCACATCCAGCCCGCCCCTCTGCTAAGGACCGTCCCCATGGTTCCACCCTTTAGAGTCCAGTCCAAATCCTTTCTAGAACGCAGCTCTTTTCATGGCATTTAAGCCTTCCAAATCTTAACTGTCATTATCTCACCAACCTACATCTCGCATGCTTGACATGCTCTTGGAACTCTTCTCTCACCCACCATTTCAGCCCGTTAACTCCTACGCACTCTCCACCCTTAAAATCTCACTTTCTCTAGAGGCCTCTTCCCGCATCCCTGCTCAGAGCCCCTCCTCCCTCTCTGACTCCTGGGCTGCCTGCTTTTAGAGCTCAATCACACTGATGATAATCTTCAGTCGATGTGTCTTTGTTATGCCCTGGACTGTGAGCCTGTCGAGGGCACGGCATTTGCCTCATTCGTCTCAGGCTCCACACAGCCCAGTCTCATAAATGTTTGATGAGCAAACAGATGAGCCCATCAATCCTGGCAGGAGAGATAGGGAGGTAAACTGGGATTAGCATCTCGGTTACAAATTGAAAGCCAGGGTGTGGGGGGCATGTGGTGCTGCCTGCAGGGGTCTTGGGAGCAGTTTACATTTCTCGGTAAGTGGACTAACTGTAGACCAAGGACATTTACAAGGAACTGGTGGAAAGAAACAGGCAAGAGTGCAGTCGCCTGCATCCAGGTCCAGCAATTACTGCCAGTGCTGGGTGAAGATACAGCTTGAGTGCGTAGGGAACAATTACCAACCGAGTTTAGCTCAAGCTCTCAAGCCCTGCATGAGAGAAGGAAGCAAAGAGAGTGAACCGAAGCACACCTGAACTGTTTCCAGGAGACATATTCAGGTGGTCCCAACAGGCAAGAAAAAGCAATTACCAGGGAGGAAAGGAGAGCCAGGTTCCCTGCAACTCCACAGAGGGGACTTACTGAAAGGTTACATCTCCTGCTCGGAGAAGTGCTGGCCTCTTGTTGAGGACTCAGAGAAGTAGGGGTTCCTATCACCCAGCACTGAGCAAGCTCTGGCAGGGGTCCTCAAACTACGGCCCAAGGGCCACATGCGGCCCGCCGAGGACATATATCTGGCCCGCCAGGTGTTTTTGCCGCCTTGTTTTTTTACTTCAAAATAAGATATGTGCAGTGTGCATAGGAATTTGTTCACAGTGTGTTTTTTTTGAACTATAGTCCAGGTCTCCAATGGTCTGAGGGACAGTGAACTGGCCCCCTGTTTAAAAAGTTTGAGGACCCCTGCTAGAGACACACACACATCAGGACTTCTCAGAGAGATTCACAGAAGGCGCCTAGCCCGGTGGCTATGGAGTCTAATTCCTTCAACATCCAGAAAAAAAAAAGTTATTGAGCCCCTACCATGGTCCGGGCACTGTGTTAAGGGCTGACTCTGGAAAAGTCTTTCCTGCTCTAATGAGTCTCTAAAACATTAGCCTTCGCTGAAGTCCCAGGAAGCACCATCTGGGAAAGAACCAAATAGCTGTTGGGCTGGGCTGGAATTTTTATCTCTGAAAGACTTGGCAGCCTCTCTTCAGCTCGATGGGCAGTGGGCTAATATGAGGGCAGGGATTCTTTCACAGCATAAAAGGGGAGATTATCGATGCGAGCTAAGCTTCATTTAAGTTGGAAATCCAAAACTTCTCTCTCAAGTAGAACGAGTCCAGTATGTCAGGAAGTGTAATGCCCCACTTACATTAATATTCAAAGACGGTGCAATTCACAACTGATGCTAAATTAAACCACCAAGTGCAACCGTGCTAATTGGCAAGATGCTCATGACAGACAATAAAAGGGTAAAAGTTCATTTCTTACTGCAATTAATTATAAAGAGGGTTTTTAGAAGTAAAGCAACCAACTCCCTTATTCACTGCATGGATCCGAAGGACCTAGATTGACAAGCACTCTTCCTGCTTGGTAGGACCCGACAGCGCCGTCTCCCACGGGCCTGATGTGGAGTGAAATGGTTTTTGTATCCTGACATGTCAAGACATGGATTTCAAACCCGGGCTGGTGTTTCCACACAATGGAATACACCTTTTGCGATCACGTGAAAAGTATGGCAAAAAGCCTCTGAGTAAAATAAATATCACTGGGCTAGAATTCTTTAGGAGGTGCTAGCTTTCTGGATTTGGTCAATATGAATCTTCTTAATCCTGCTACCTATTAGAGATTATGAGGAGAGCAAGACTAGCACTTCATGGACACCAGAGTTCACTGATAGAAACACAAGGAACTGAGAAAGTGGGGCCAGAAATCAGTTTTATTAAAGTGCTTAATAACTGCCAATGTACAAGGCGCAGTTGAACTTGAGTCGCAGCTCAGATGTGAGGCAAGAGCAGCATCCATCACTGCCTATCTTTGCTTGGGTTCACCAAAAACAGAGATTGGGGTGTGGGTGTGCTACTCAGAAGCAGCAGTGAGAGGCCAGGGGTGGTGAGGGAGGGCAGAAAGCCCGTATATGGATGCATGACTGAGGTCACCGCTATGTATGTGCATTTGAGGCTCAGTCCCACCTGGGACCTTCTGGGGAGTGTGTAGGAACCCTCTCAGACATGTCTACCTAAGATCAATCTGGAAGCACGTACCCATTGGCTCCCAAACACAGTGGCTGAATGTTGCCCCACCTCCAGGCTGAGCACATATGCTGAAGAGTGAGCTCCTACTGACATCAGGGGTGTGCGAGGAACACTGGGGGTAGAAAATGAAAGACTATCGAAGGCAAGCTGCTGGAAGCCCACTCAGGAACATTGCCAAACCTCTACAGCTAACACTGAATGGGGGGGACCAGAGGCTGTGAACTGGGGCACCAGAAGTCTGTGACACACTCTCCAGTTGGGAGCCGTGGGGCCCATGTGGGGAGAGAGCGGGGTCTATTTTTCTAGCCAGCACAGAAGATGACAGGCCCGGCCCATCGGTACGAGACAGCCCATCAATACAGCGCGCCTTGAGAGGAAGCCCCAGGTGCAACTCAGTGCACTTAGCTCCTGGGAGCAGGAAGCACACAGGGACAGTGGCTTTGTTACTGACATGCCTTCTCAGCAAACTGCAGGCAGCTTTTCAGCACCTAGATGACGCATTCCCAGCAGTGGGAGTCAATCGATGGTAGTTTTTAAATCCAGGTGACCATTGCAATGCCAAGTGTTTGGTTTGCGAGGGCTGCCTTAGCAAAGTGCCACACGCTGAATGGCTACACGGAAATTCATTGTCTCTCTGTTCTGGAAGCTAGAAGTCTGAGGTCAAGGTGTGAGCAGGGCCGTGCTCCCTCTGAAGCCTCAGGAGGATCTGTCCCAGGCCTCTCTCCTAGCTCCTGCTGGTCTCAGACCTCCTTGGCTATGGCAGCATAACTCCAAGTCAGCATGGCTTTCTTCCTGTGTGTGTCTGCCTCAAAATTCCCCTTTTGTTAGGTCATATTGTCATATTGTTTTTTAGGTCACTAGTCATATTGTTTAGGTACCCACCCTGCTCAAGTACAACTTCTTCTTAACTAATTACATCTGCAACAACCCTATCTCCCAATAAGGTCACATTCTGAGGTATTAGAGTTAGAATTCAACATATGAGTTGAAGTGGGGGGCAAACAATTCAACCCATAAAACTGAAGAATGGATTCTATTCAAATATTTATTCAGTATGTGCTCTAAGTCTGCAAGAAATTCAAAGAAGTTATTCCTTCTGCCCTGAAGAGGTTCATAACCTTTTTGGAGAGGCAAACCATGTACACACAAAAAAAAAGTACAGAAAGATGTCAAGTTTTGAACTATGTAGTTGGCACAGTCCTTCATTTCATCCTCCATTTCTCTGTGAGGATGCTTTTGTGCTCCAGTGTTGCAGGTGGGGAAACTGAGGCTCAGAGAGGCTAGTGTTTTGCCCATGTTCACAGAATTGGTGGGAGCCTCAGGATTCAAACCCATGTCTTTTGAACCTGAGCCCAGGACTCTCTTTTTTTACGTCTCAAAGGAGCTCCCTCAATGTGGAAAAGAAGAACCAGGAAATATGGCCTCAACTGTTAGCATTTCCATTCAGAAAAAGTACCGGAGGTGAATGACAGCATTCTGTTCTCATTGCTAGGCTAAATCGGCACACAGAACAAGAGGTGTGGTAGCCACACACACACACACACACACACACACACACACACACACACAACTACAGACTCGGGGCTTAAACAACAGGAATTTACTTCTCAGAGTTCTGGGAGCTAGAAGTCTGAGATCAAGGAGCCAGCAGGTTGATTTCATTCTGAGGCCTCTCCCCTCAGCTTGCAGATGGCCAGCTTCTCTCTGCGCCTCTCATGGCCTTTCCTCTGTGCACACATCCCTGGATCCCCTTGTGTGTCCAAATCTCCTCTTCTTATAAGGACACCAGCTAGTCTGAAAAAGAGCTCACACTAACAGACTCATTTTAAAGTAATCACCTACTTAAAGGCCTTATCATCTGTAACAGATAGCAGGCCTATCCTCAAATGTAATCAAAATCTGAGGTCCTGGGGGTTAGGCCTCCAACATGCGAATTTTGAGGGGACACAATTCAGCCATAACATGAAGGGTGGCTAGAATTTTCTGACTCATTCAGGGAGGTATGATCAATTCTAAAAAGATAAGGCTGAGCTTGGTGTCCACCTCAGGGCTCAGTCACAGCCAAGGTGAGAAACCAGCCTCCTGAGCTGTGAGCCTCCTTCCTCCCCTGGGAGCCCTCAGTACAGACCTGCCCGGTGGCCCACAGGCTCCACCAGGACACAAAGGCAGCACCTGTCCTGTTTCCCACTGGGAGCGATTCACTGCTCTGGGGTTGACCCACCCTCAGTGACATCAGTGTGGCTTCTGTCTGTTGTGTGTGAGAACGAGGCTCTTTTTCCTTTGCTGACAGGAAACATAAACCAAACTCATTTGGTTAGTCATTCAGTCATCCATCCAACATTTATTGAGCACTTACTATGATCTAAGCTCTGTGCAGTTATATTGTAGAGAAAAACCTGTATTTAATACCAGGCACAGTTGTAAGACCGTGACATAGACAGTCTCCTATTATCGTCACAATAGACCTGTAAGGCATTATTTTTATCCTGGCTTATACTTGAAAAACAAGAGGCACGGACAGAATAAACAGCCTACCTGCTTATTAAATGATTAATAAGCAAGAGGTTAGTAAATGATGATCAAGTGTGAGAGTGTCCTGAGAGAATTCTAGAGATGAGGACTTGGCATGACTGGTCTTTTATGAGCTTCCTGGGCATGGACTGTGAGAGGGTAAGCTGCATCTGAAGGGGCAGAATCACACCCAGTGGGAAACAGGACAGGTGCTGCCTTTGTGTCCTGGTGGAACCTGTGGGCAACTTGGCGGGTCTGCACTGAGGGTTCCCAGGAGGAAAGTCAACACATCCTGCTGAACAAGCATTTCAAATCCATCAGAAAATGGCGCTCACAACTCTGGAACCTTGGCCTGAAGACCCTGCCTCACAGCTGTAATCTCAGGGCTCAGCATTGGAAACAACCTGCAGAGGTGATCCACGGTGCTGTTCATGTTTCAGCAAATTAGGGCCACATTGAATCTGCCTGGTTCAGAGCGATCTCAAGGGTAGGACCTCCCTACCTGGGTTCCCCCCAGAAAAGGGACTTGTTGGTTTACTGACCCACATTCCAGACTTGGGGCAAAGGTCTCTCTGGTTAAGAGTTTCCATTGCTTCTGAAGTCAAACATAAAGATGTTATAGTCTCCTTACTATTTTGTTCTGGGTTGCATTTTAGACAAAGTATTTTCTGCAATTAGGTCATTGTAGTTGTATCTTATTTTCTTTACAATTAATCTTGTATAAACTGTGAAATTAACAATCCTCCCCATGACCACCCTGAAAAATCCACCATCTATTGCTGCTGTTTACTGAAAGTCTTTGCTAAGAGATGCTCTACTGATAGCACTTGAGCTATTTTGTTAGATGTTTCTCTCCTGCTCATTACAAGAATGCCAATCTTCTGCTCTCTTTCTCCATATGCAATCATCAAAGGACCCCAAGCTCTCCACACTGTGGTGGAGGTGAAATTCAGGCTATATTCGCTAGTGTTATAGTGCTCTGCTCACACAGAATTATCTGATGATGTGGCATTAAAGAATTAGGTCAAATAATCTGGATAAATCTTCTGGATTAAAGGATCTGTGGTTGTCTCGCTGACCAATATTTTAAAAATTGAGTTATAGTCAGGCACGCACAGCACAGTCATTGCTCATTCATTCCGCAACTTATAACGTGGGCTTACTAAGTATCCGGGAACTCTGTAGGCACTGGAGAAAAAGAGATCTGGCTTCCCAGGAACTAGTGGAGCGGGGAGGAAGGTGAGAAGCCAAGCACATGGATAATGACACTACCATGGGGTAAGCGCCGTGGGGAGCCAGAGGAGGAGGTGACAAGCTCTGCCCACAGTCAAAATGGATTGACAAACAAGGTGACATTTTAACTCATCTCGAAGCATGGCAGAGAGATGTCTGGGTGCAACATGATGGGAGTGGGAGGGCCTTCCAGGTAGAGGAAACAATATATGGCAAAGGGCAGAATGTGTAAGAGAGACTTATCTACCTGTAACAGAGTGTGCAGGCCATACAGCGTGCATGAATGTGCTGGAGAGACCCCCAGAAACCAGACCCTGCTTGGTTTGGCTAAGGAGTTGATCTTGACATTGGAGGTCAGTAGCTTCAAACCATGTTTCATGATGCTAAAGCCCCTTTATCCACTCCAGGGAGCAAGGACTGGCAGGGAGAATAGCAGATGGAGTGCTGAGTCATTCACCTCCACTTCAGTCAAAGCAATTTGGCTCAAGTGAGGGCGGCAGACATGCTTATAAGGATGGGAAAGAAAGCACAGATTCAAGAAGCATTTCCAAAGTAGATGCATTAGTCGAGGTTCTCCAGAGAAACAGAACCAACAAGAGAAATACACAGAGACTTCTTATAAGTAATTGAAGAAATTGGTTCACATGATTATGGAAGCCCACAAGTCTCAAGATCTGCAGTTGGCTAATTAGAGACCCAAGAACACTGATGCCTGAGTCCAAATACCTGAGAAGTAGGATGGTGTAAGTTGCAGTCTGCAAGGAATCGAGCAGCCCACTCGAGAGGCAAGAGAAGCCCATGTTTCCGGTTCACACCATAGGCAGGAAGAGACCAGCTTGTCTCAGTTCAAGCAGTCAGGCTGGAATTCCCTCCCACTCTCAGGAGTGAGAACCTGTTGGTTCTTTACAGGCCTTCAATCGGCTGTCTGGAGCCCACCCAGATGAGAGAGAGCAATCTGCTTCACTCAGATTACTGATTCAAACCCCAATCGCATCCAGAAACACCCTCACAGACACACGCAGAATCATGTTTGACTAAAATTTGGGCATCCTGTGACCCAGTCAAGTTGACACATAAAATTAACCATCCCAGTGGAATTAACAAAATTGAGAATCAAAAGGAAAAGTTTTGGGGATCAAAGACTATGAGTCAGCACAGCCTGTAGCAATAGAAAAGACCAGAAAGGTGGAGGGAGAGCCATCCCCTCCCACTGTGTTGCAGAAACAGGGCTGGCTTCCACAGATCTTACCTACACCTCGCTCACAGGCCACTTTTGAAGAAATCTGAGTAAGTGTCCTTTTTTCCAAACAAAAGAAGCTGGTCAGAAACCAGCCTGGCTCCACCCACTGAAAGATCCGGAAACCAGCTGCTTAATAAAGATTCAGCTTCGTCTAATGACTGGTGAGAAACACCTGTGGTCTGCCTTGGGCCTGGAGTCACTGGGCATGCTCATCGGGGAGTGAAAGAGTCTCCTGAAGCCCACTCTCCAACCTGAGCTGGGTACCTGAGCTCTCCTTTTCTCTCCCTGCTGAAGGCTGCAAGGACCTATTCTCTTTTTTCTTTGTTCTGGCCCCACCCATGTATCTGCTTCCATCACCGTCTCCTCCATGGTGTCCTGTCCTTCCCAAGCCTGTATGTGGAATGGGATACAGTCTCCCCAGCTCCCCCGAGACAAGCACATGGGCCCAACTCCTGCTAAAAGTTGCACTGCGTTTGCCTGTGGGACAAGTCTCAGTAGATTAGAAGAATGACAAACATGTTGAATTTACAAATTTGTTCCATGTGCAAAGGTCTGTCAGTCACTGACTTGGGTTCACATTTTTCCCTTTCTGAGTGAGATAGCCCCAGAATCTCTAAGGCTCCCCATGCTCCTGTCTCATTCTGCAAAGTGAAGCTCAGCAAGTTTCCCAGCCCCTCAGGCCCCTGCCATCTCTGGGCCACCCAAGACACCAAGGTGTCTTATCCCAGAACAGGCCAGAGGGGCCGGCAGAATGGAATGGTCTGTGAACTAGGGACTTTGGGGAACCTCCTGTCCAAGTAGATCATTTACTCTTCGGTCACTATCCCCTTCTGGGCCTCTGCCCCACACAGAAATGTGCTTGAGGACATAACTTGGGCACATCCCTAAATGTTTCCATGCTATAAAATGACTGGCATCAAAACACTAACAGTTCCTTTTCTCCCAGTTCCACACAATTTACTTAGGATGAAATCTGATGCTTCAAATGCATACAGGGCTGTGTGTTGTTTTTTTCTGCTGCCTCACTATGAATTTGTTCAGCAACAAATCACTCTTTAAATGTGTTGATATCTCTCCGCAGCCTTCTGCTTCTGGAGTGTGGGTCTTCCCAAGGGCTGCCATTGCAATAGAACATCCAATAGGAATGCTTGAGGGATGGCTGACCCCCTTCTGAAAGCACAGCACGAAGAGAAATGCTCTTGGAGTCAACAACCATTCAGCCATTGAGTCGCTTGACATATATTTACTAAGTGTCAACTGTGTGGCAGGCGCTGCTCTGAGTGTTAGGAATACATTAGTGAACACGAGACAAGCACCCTTCCTGCCTTTACGGAGCGTACATTCAAGTTCCTTGATGTCCTTCAGCTGTGTGACCTTGACCCCTCTGAGTGTGATTCCTCGTCTGGTCTATAAGGAGAATAATGTTAACTTCCTGGGGTGTTGAACTAACCCATGGCACAGTGCTCGGCACATTCTAGGCACCCCAAAGCCATTAGTTGACACAGGGAGAGTTTCCATCTTGACCTGGAATTCTTGGGGACACCCTCAAGTTGATGGGAACGGCTTTATGGCACTATCCGATTCAAACTGGGAGTTTGTGATCCAGTCTGAAACACTCAAAACATAAAAATTCACAGACAATGGCAGAAAAGCAAATATAAGCCTCTTTATGTGGTCCCCGGCTTAATTTATTTCCAACTTCGTCTTAAGTGGTATTTCTCGCTGATGTATATGAAATGGAAAATATCTAACTAGAGTTAATTCCTGGTGAACGCTTCAGATTTACACATCAGCTCCCCTGGGAGCTCCTGAGCAGGTCGGCGGTGCGCTACTGCCCCCTTGTGGAGCAAGCTTGGCTAGCGAGGATCTAGGAACTGAACTGACATTCGCATAGGTTTTGGGGGGGGTATTTTTTTTTTTTTTTTTCAGCAAGAACACGTAAGGCAGAGAAAATAGACTCTCAAAAACCCTCTTTATCCAAGATCAAATAGAATAAAATCCAATTAAGTCAGTGTAGCTGTCGGCTGTTAAACCAACTCCGAGGCACATCCCTCCCCTCCCACCTGGGGCTTTTCTCCCCTTGACATGCAATGGACACCAGGCTCCACGTACAAGGAGTGGATCCACTAACTGTAGAGACAGGGAAAAATGCGTAAAGTATGAGCATTTCACACATGCCCCAAAAGGTGTGGGGAGCTGTCCAGGACTCCTAGCCTCTGCCCAGAAGAACCTCTGGGGCACAGTTGTTCTGTTGGCATGAGTTCTTTTTTCTGCCCATGAGGCACCTTTCAAGCCCTCTGCCTGCCTCAAGCCAGCATAATGGATCTTTGTGCTGTTCAGGTGAAGAAACATTGACTAAACTGTGCCCAAGAACCCTGCTAGGAGCCCAAGATGTAAGAAGCATATAATCCAGAAGGAGACTCTGAGGGGTGAACTGACATAGTGCAGGGAAACTAGGCAGAGGGAAGCACAGGTGCCACAGGCCATGGAGGAGAGGGCCCACCCCCAACAGGAGGTGGGAAATGCCTCTAGGGAGAATGACAACTGAGCTGAGCTGAACCTTTAAAGAGGAATCAATTATCCAGCGAAGAAGCAGGTAAATGGGAGTCGCAGGCAGAACTAGCATTACAAGCAGAGTGCTGAGGCGTGAACGTGCACAGCGCTTTGGGGAAACAGAGTGTAGTATGTAGTTCAGCATGATAGGAACATGGGGGATGGGGGTGTTCAGCAACTGGGGACGTTACAGAGGAGATTGTGGAGGCCTCTGCACATCAGACTATACACGTGGGATGAAAGGGTGGACCACAGAGTGTTGGAGCAGGGTAGGGAAGTCTGACTGCCACCAGGGCCCCTAAAGGCAGATAGGTTGGAGGAAGGAGTTGAGAAACAACAGCCCACTGAGAGGCTGTGACACAATCTAAGCAAAAAAAGACCGAGTGCAAATTAAAGATCAGAAGACAGGATTAGAAAATTATTACAGAGAAAACCATTAGGTCCCCGGGATTGGAAAGCCAACCTCATGCTCTTCCTAATGGCCCCTGATCGGGATGAACAAAGAACGAACTCTGCTTTTTATCTGGTTCTGTCACCACAAAACTGGCCCTGCTGCAGATTTGTTTCATTCCTCACCTCCCAGGCCAGGTCACCAAGGCTTCTGGCTCTGTAATGGCCACCTTGGCCTGCCCCTTTGATGCTTACACCCCTATCAGAGACGGGAAATCTCTGTGCCAGGAGAATTTTGAGATCTGCTGGGAATCAAAGGTGGGAATCATGACTGGGGGTCGTGAGGCCTTCCGGCGTCACAGCAGACAGCTCCACCTGAGCTTGGGCCCAGGTGCCTGACTCTTCTCCAGGTTTCATCAGCTGGTTGCTCTATAGTTAACTCCAGCTTCCTCCTCAGAGTCCCTGAGTTTTATCAGCTCTCTGTTATATGGGGTGCTCGGAAGTATCATCTTTAGAGGGACAAGATGAAGCAGTGGAAAGAGTTAAATCCCAATACTAGTTGTACAATCTGGACAAGCCACTTAGTCCCTCAGAGCCTCACTTCTCCTGTCGGTCCAAAGGGATTACACAGGGCTTCCTCCTGGGACAACTAACTGTGAGGGAAGAATGAAGTCATATAAGCGAAAGTGCAAAGCACTAAACAGATGGTTCTAATTGTTTCCATCCAAATGGAGATATATGGAGACCAAGGCAGGGAGCTCTGGCTCTCCTCCCACTCCCGCCCACTCCTGAGTATAAAATGAGTACCTTTCATAAGATCACAGCCAAGAGAAATGGGGTCTGTGCTTGTGTGTTTGGGCTGATTCCTGGTACCTTAACCAATATATAACAATTGAGAACACCCAAGTGTCTCTCCTAATGTTTCCTAACAGATTTTTGCAACCAATAAAATGGTAGCTTTCAGACATTAAAGTGTAAATATGCACTAAAGAATTTACCTATTGTATGTCAATTTACAATAAAAATTAAGTGATATTTTTCTCATCATTTTGAAAATTTCACTGCTCAAGTGGTTAAAAATTTGTATAATTGACAATTATACTAACATCATAGATGGATTTCACGACATGTTGAGTGAAAAAATATAGACACAAGAGTATGTATTTATGGTTCTATTATGTATGGTACATATGATTCTATTAAGATAAAGCACTAACATGGGCAAAAGTAATCTATGCTATTAGAAATCAGGATAGTGGTTACCTTGAGAATAAGAGTAATGACTGGAAGGGCAGATAAAGGGGGATTTCTGGATAGATGGTACTGATCTTTTTCTTGACATGGGTGCTGATTAGGTAGGTATATTTCATTTGTAAAAATGGATAGAGCTATGCACTTACAATATGTGCATTTTATGTATCTAATTAATAAAAGAGTAGTATGCAAATTAACCATCACTCCGTTATACCTAAGCCACGCCCACCAGCCAAGCCTCACCCACCAACCAATCAGAGGCAGCTGTATGCAAATTAACCCAGCCAAGATGGCAGCCAGCAGCCACAGAGCTAGAGCAAACAGGAGGCTTCCATTGCACCAGCGATGCAGGAAACTGCCTGCCTAGGCCGCTCAAGGCAACAATGTTTCAATTATAGAAGCTACGAAGTTGAAGCAAACAGGAGGCTTTGTTGCCTGCCTAGGCCTCCGCTCAAGGCAACAAAGTTTCATTTATAGAAGATAAATAAACCCCAGAAACCTTATTCCAGCCAGCCTCACTGGGACGTTGGATCAATGGGGGCTGTGGGAAGTCTGAAACCAGCCCTCAGCCCCTCACCCAGGCTGGCCAGGCACCCCAGTAGGGACCTGAACCCTGAAGGGTCTGTAGGCAGCCTGAAACCAGCCCTCAGCCCCTCACCCAGGCTGGCCACACCCCCATGGGGTCAGGGTCCCCACTGGGGGGCTTGGCCAGCCTGCAAACAGCCATCAATCAGCCCCTCACCCAAGTTGGCCAGGCACACCAGCAGGTGGACATCCCCCGAGGGGTCCCAGACTGCAAGAGGGCACAGGCTGAGTTGAGGGACCCCCCGAGTGCACAAATTTTTGTGCACTGGGCCCCTAGTATTTAAATAAGGAGGAAATTTTTAAAGTACATTCATACCTACTATAAGAGAAAGAAAAAAAGCTTTGCCCCTTATCACCATCCCAAGTCAACATCAAGGGTATCCAAATGATGATGTCTGACCATTGACAGAGCACACAGCTCTATGTGACTTCTTAGATCATAGCATGAGTCAAAAGTAGCAGAAAAAGTCAGCTCTTCCAAGAATGGGATGGCTCATCAGAGAGGTCCTTAGTGCTGTTTAGGACAGCAGTCACCAACCTTTCAGACCTCACGGACCACCAGTAACCCATGGACCACCACTTAGCAACCACTGGTTTAGGACATATCCAACACATGCACAATCATGGGACTGGTGCTTGAGTCCAAGGTTCTTAGTGGAAACGGACACAGGCTTCTCTTCTACATCAAATCTTTTTTTTTAATTTTATTGAATTTATTGGGGTGACATTGGTTAAGAAAACTGTATAGATTTCAGGTGTACAAATTCTATAAAATGTCATCTGTATATTGTATGATGTGTTCACTACCCAAAGTCAATTCTTCTTCTGTCACCATTTATGCCCCATTTTACCTTCTTCTACTTCCTCTCATCCCCCTTTCACTCTGGTTATAATGGTACTATTATCTGTGTCTGTGAGTTATTTTTTTTGCTTAATCCCTTCACCATTTTTACCCAGTCCCCTCAACCTCCCTCCCCTTTAACAGCTGTCAGTCTATTCTTTGTATCTGAATCTGTTTCTATTTTGTTTGTTAGCTTATTTTGTTCACTAAATTTCACACCTAAGTGAAATCATATGGTATTTGTCTTTCTCTGACTGGCGTATTTCACTTAGCATAATACTCTTCTGGCCCATCATACTGTTACAAAAAAAGTAAGATGTTCTTCATTTTAACAGCTGAGAAGTATTCTATTGTATAAATGTACCAGAGCTTTTGTTATCTATTCATCTACTGATGGGCACTGTGACTGTTTCCAAATCTTAGCTATTGTTTGTTGAGGAAGACCCACAGATCTAACCAGCAACATAATTATACCAAGGCAGTTTTTTATTGTTGTTTTTTGTTAAGCTTCACCTGAGGATATTTTTCCATTGATTTTTAAATAGAGTGGAAGGGAGGGAGAAAGACAGAGAAAGAGAAAAATCAATGTGAGAGAGAAACAGATTGGTTGCCTCCCGCATGGCCCCAACCCAGGATAGAGCCTGCAACTGAGGTATGTGCCCTTGAGTGGAATCGAACTCAGGACCCTTCAGCCCTTCAATCCATGGACCAATGCTCTATCCACTGAGCCAAACCAGCTAGGACCCGAAGCTGTTTTATGATTGATAGTGGTACCATTTGAGTATCATACAGCTTGGTAGGGAGCAAACATAACAGGAAAACAAAAACAGGGAAGGTGTGTTTGAAAGTAGAAAGTACTGGATCAAACCATAGTTCTTCTACCTTCTAACTATGTGACCATAGGCAAGTCACTACATCTCTGGGCTTCGTCCCCATCAGAAGATTAAAGAGGGGAAAAACAAATAAAGAATAAGAAAACCCTCTCCTTAATTCTATGAGATAACGGACTTAAGTTACCTAGCACCATTCCTAGAAAATATAAATATTCAACAAATTTCATCCTTAAGAATCTTAGTTCTTAACAAAAACAGGAGACCTGAGCAAGCAACTGCTCTTCAGAGTTTACTAGTAAGTACACTAAAAAGAGCAGCAAAATGAACAAGTGTGGCAAATCCCAGATTTGATCCAGATAAGCAAATTTACTGAGTGATTCAATAATAATTGAACTAAAAAATTGAAATAATAACACTTGCCTTGCTCAGGCCCTGAATGAATACCAATGTATTATTCATTACACCTGGACCCAAGCCAGGGCATACACTAAGCCAAATGACTATTTGCTCTGGTAGTGTTCCTAGAATTCCGTTATGGCAGTTTGTTGGCAGTCAGGGCAGAGTTCTTTGATCCTTTAGCTGCTTCAAGTGCAGGAATCTGATTTTCTCCAAAGTGTGAGAAGTTCAAGAATCTCGTTCTCTGTCTCACACCAGCAGGGAACTTCCTAAACAATTTTCTTCTGAATGCAAGCACAGTCTTTAGAAGGACCTTCTCTGGAGCCCAGACTCTCAAGGAACAGTAAAAATTCAGAGGCTGGTATTAGCTCTCTAATGGGGATGTTTTAATGAATAGTCAAGACCTTCTCTTTGAAGAAGAATCTGCTGATTGGTATTTTGCATCTCTGTTTTGCCATAACCTATACCCATAGTTAGTATGGCCATATATTTAAAAAACTACTATGGTTATCATACTGTCGGAATCTCACTTTTATGATTTCCAGTTAGGTCCTTCAAGACACTTCAGAAGCAATCTGAGAAAATATCTACACCCCTCTCCCCATCTTTCACAGTTACTACATTCATCCCATATTTCACAGCAATAATTTTAACAGCTTGTCTATGATGAGACTTTCTCAAATATTCAAGTTAGCTTCCATATGCAGGCTTTCTTTTTGCATTCATATTGCATCAGTTTATATAATAATTAAATTACGTAATAACACATGTAACTGGCGTAACTACAACTGACTCTTGATGAGCATTCAATTCAGCTGAGGGCAGTGGTGCATGGCACAGCCTAGTAGCTACAGAGATCATTACAATATGAGTGAGTATGTTTCCCAGAGGTGAAAGGCAATAAATCATAGTGGTTAAAACCAAGGATGGTGGTTGAATTCAAGTCCCAGTTCTGCCACTTAATAGCTATCTGAACTTAACCTCTCAATTCTCCCATCTATAAGTTGAGGTTATAATAGTATCTACCTCATGGAGTTGTTATGAGAATACAATGCCTTAAGAGAAGTAAAGTGCTTAGAGACTATGCCTGGAACATAGCAAATGCTATGGGAGTCTTTGATATTATCATTATGTTTATTATTACCTAGAAAGCATTTTTAATCTAGTGAATTGGTTAAGTGGGGTTTGGTTAAAGGGGCCTTTACTATATGTGACCAAAAATGTCTACATTGTCTGGAAAGAATATATAAAAGTCAGCCTGGAATTCAGAGGGAAGGTAATTATATCAACAGAGACTGGGAGAGGCCCATCATCATCATCATTTGGGAGAGGCCAAGAAATCTAGAAATAGGACTCTGATGGATGACTCTGTAAAGAATTGGGGGGCTACAAAAGAAGGGAACTTCAGGTAAATGGTTTGGTCTACAGTAAGGCAGGGTGACTGGAGAAATCACACCATATTTTTAAAAAATGGTTGGAAATGTGTTGGGAGGGAAAGGCAGGTGAGGCCAGACAGGTAAGTAGGGGTCAGGCCCAGCCCCTGAAAGAAATGAAGATAAATGTGGGAGAGAGGCACCAGAACTGCTCTGGTTAATGGCAGGGAGCTCCCAGGGAGTCTACTTAGCAAGGAGGGCCAGGCCAAGGCCATATACCTACTCAGCGTCAAAGTCAGCAAAACTACCTCTGAAACCCAAATAATGGATTTGAGCCCTAATGTGCAAGAACAGTTCAGGTCTCTGTGCAACCTGTCCATCACATCTGGTTGTTAGCATGTTTACAGCAGGATATAAACTGATGTTCAATTACCCACGGAACTTTATCATTAAAACAGAACTTTAAAATATGCATGTAGAATTTTTAAAAATAGCTTGCACTAACGAAACCAATTTTCAAAAGTCTGAAACAGGGCTTTGCCAGGTTTTCAAAGCCATCTGTTTTCAAAGCCTACCTTTCTCCTTGTTTACCGCAGTCTGTCTGCTGTTTTAACAACCTCCAGTGGGATTTCACACGCCTCATTATGCAAAATCACTGCTTATGCATTCACTCTGCCACTTGCCTAACTAATCTCAACTCATAACACCTTTCTGTGGAAGATCCCCAGTCTGCAGTTCTCCTACAGGACTGTAGATCAAGAACAGTGGTAGACAGTGTCGGAGCAAAATAAAACACATCCTCCAGTGTATAAGTTATGAGACAGGCTTGATCTGAGCCCCTACTTAGGTGAGAAGCAAAACAAGCAATAATGATTATAACATAAATTCAAAATCTCTCTATTCAAAAAAAGGGGGGGAAGGGTTGGGAGGAGATCTTGCATCAGGTGTAAGGTAGAAAGTCAATGATGAGAGAGAATCATTGATCAGTTGCCTCCTGCACACCCTACACTAGGGATCAAGCCCTCAACCGGGCATGCGCCCTTGACTGAATGGAACCTGGGAACCTTCAGTCCACAGGCATTGGCTGGCTCTATCAGCTGAGCCAGATGAGCAAGGGCAGTCCTATCATCTTTTGATTCAGAATAGTCAGGAGCCTAGGCTCAACTCCTAGTGGTTCTGTTTCTCAGCTGGATGGCCTTAAGTGGGACACGTAGGGCGCATAAGAACCACTAATCATTGACTAAATGATGAACCAGCCAGATAGGCATCAGTGGTAGAACTGTCATGTTAAATAGCCACCAGAGCAAAGGCATGATCTATCCCATGGGTAGATCAGAGTGACCCATTCAATATTGCCCCTTCGGGAGACCAACCACTGAACTAGGCCCCAAACCAGATGCACATGGAACAAAGTAATGAGCAATGGCTATATGAAGTATGGGGGTCCCTGATCTGGGGCAGAGATTTTCAACCCTCTGGTTGCATGGAGGAGTCACCTGGGTAGCTGAAAGGCACCAGCCCTCAAGCCCCACTACATCTCCTACATTCTCTTTCCATTGTATAGGCTGAGGTCTGAATTACTTGATTTTTTAGGAAACTTTTGTGTTGAAAAATAGTATGATACAATAAATGCCACAAATCTCTGTTGTACACCACAACAAAATGTTTTAGAAAGTGATCATATCCATGGAACCACTACCCAAAATAGGACATAGAACATTACCAGCATCCCAAAGCCTTCTTCCTACTCTTTCCAATCCTTGATCCCCTCCCAAT
The DNA here is from genome assembly GCA_004026665.1 of Murina feae. NCBI lineage: Eukaryota > Metazoa > Chordata > Mammalia > Chiroptera > Vespertilionidae > Murina > Murina feae. Next base: position 77,980 of record PVJC01001194.1, read on the forward strand.
AGGTCACCACTATGCTGACTTCCATCATCATAGAATTACCTGCTATCAAACTTCCTATAAGTGGAATCATATAGTATATGTTCTTTTCTTTCTTTTGGTCTGACATTTTTTGCTTAGCATGAAGTCTATGAATTTCACCCAAGTCATTGTGTATAGCAATTATCACTATCTAGTGTTTCATTCTATATTCCACAATTCACCCATTATCCTGACGATGCACTTTTGGGTTTTCCCCACTTTGGGACTTTTATGAATAATGTTGCAGTGAACGTTCCTGTACATATCACTTGGTGCTCAGTAGCTTCATTTTTCTTGGATATATATCCAGAACTGGAATTGCTGGGTTAAAGCAAGTTATAGGTTTATCTTTACTAGAAAGTGCCAAACAGTTTTCCAAAGAAATTGAACCAGTTGCATGACAGTCTAGTTGCTACACATCCTCATCAGTTTTATAAATGTTGGTTTATAGTGGTATCACATTTTTTATTTTAGTTTGTATTTTCTTAATAACTCATTATGTGGAACACTTTTTCACATGCCTACTGGCAATTGGATATGCTCTTTTGTGAGGGACCTCCTTTGCCAGCTTTTTAGGGCATCGTGTTTATGCATAGATTTGTAGTTCTTTAAATATCTGTGAAAGAACTTCTGTGGTATAGATGTATTGCATAAACCTCCTCCCACTATGTGGTTTATTCATGTCTCTTGATGAACAAACCTCTTAATTTTAGTAAACTCCAATTTGTATGTCCTTTCCTTTTTGATATGTCTTTGGGAGCGGGGGCTTGTTTAATTTTTGCCTACCCCAAAGCCCAAAGATGTTCCTCTATTCCCTTGCACAAGCTATGTGTTTCTCCTTTCTTACTTAACTCTACGATGCAGTTGGAATTGATTTGGGGATATTGTGTGAGGCAGAGGTCAAGAGTCATTTTTTTAAGAGAGATGCCCAACTGACCCAGTTATTGTAAAGACCAACCTGTCCTGTTCCATTAGAGTAGCAATCAGTATTCTTTAAATGTCCATGGAGGAGAGACTGATTTTAATAGGCTTCCATGGTTGAGAACATAGAGAAATAAGAAGTCCTCAAGTGTGAAGCAAAGCTATGACGATATGGAGACTTCTGACACGGAAAAACTGACAATACCTTTGAGTATAGGTGTAGGGAAAATGGGATTTGGTAGCCGAGTTGAGAAATCTAAACATCCACAGAACCAATGAGTTTTATGGATGAATTGTGGAATATAGAATGGGATCATGTGTAGTAATTACTGCTGTACACAATGATAGCAGTAGCAATACCCAAGCACGACTGAGCCCAGTGCTGACTCTTCCCAGATTCCTCTCAAAAAATCAGTAAAAAAAAAAAAAATGGTGACGTGGCACCGATTTCAGGTGTAGGAGAAGCTCAGTGGCAAGCAGATGAGTGCTCTTCACCAGAAATAGCAAGGCAGGAAGAGGAGAGGTGCATCCAAACCATGAGCCTTGTTTGTCCTCACCATTGGTTCTCATGAGGGAAAGGGAGGATCTACTCCCTTTCCAGGAGAGAAGACTGAGAGTTGGGCAAGGTGAGGGAGTGACTCAAAGTCACCACCAACCTATGTCAGAGCTAGAGTCAGAAGAAGTCCCAGGGAAAATAGGTTCCTAGAGGTCGCCATGTCCCTGAGCCTTTAGAATAAACCCTCCATTCTCAGAGGAACAACTTTCCTTTCCCAGGCTCACTTGGAAGACTTTAGTAATTAATTGCTAGTTGCAAACTGGTAAATTGGAGTTAATTATCTGGACAGATCTAATTGCAACTACAACTTTGTTGAAATTAAATAAAACTGCCAATTTAAAGTGTACAAAGCCTTTTAAAGGCATTACTTAAGGGTGTCTGAACAAGTCCAGCCAAGAATGGGAGCTCTCTGAGATGCTGAAGAATTAGTCCATAACATACCAGTCCTTGGTGTACTTCACCCACCCCTGCACCTGACTTACTCCCAGCTATCCTGACACCCCTGCCTCTGTCCTATCATATGCCAGATTCAAGTCCACAGGCCTGCCCATAGCCTGCTGTGTTCTTCCATGACCCTCTCACTTCTGGTCCCACCTTGAACATAACCTTGTTATGGGCCTTTGGCTCTCACTCCAGCAGAGCAGCCTCAGGACTTCAAGGACACACAGCATCCAAGAGGACACATTGGGTCTGGCTAGTGCCCGGAGGAAGAGGAGTTCACCAGAGAAAGAAGATAAAGGCATATCACACAGAGAAAAGGGGATGTGCAAAGTGCTGAAGGCAAAAAAGAACCTGGAGCAGATAAAAATCATTCAATGTGGCTCATTCAATGTGGCTGGAGGTAAAGGAGCACAGGTGAGATGATGTTGGAGACGTTGACGGGGAACAGTGAGAACCTTGTAGGCCATCATGAAGAGTTGGAACTGCCCCAAAGAACATTTTGGCTATAGGAGGGTATTGAAGCAGGGCAAGATAGAGAGACTTCCAAATCTTAAAAGAGGAAGTTGTGTAACTGAAAATGCCATGTACTTGGAGATCAGGACACCTAGATTCTTGGTCCAATGGGTCAACTGCATAGGTTCTCTACGTCCTTGATTCCTCATCTATAAAATGGGAACAAGTGCTTGTCTAACTACCTCACTGGTAACATTGGGGAAAATTGACACTTCATGGCTGAGTTGAGAAATCTAAACATCCACAAAACTAAGCAGAGTTGGACAGCAGTAGCAACACCCCAAAAAGAGTGAGCTCAGAGCCTGACTCTCCCAGATTCCTCGCAAAGGATTCGTAAAAGAATGGCGAGCATGACGCCAGCTTCAGGCCCAGGAGACGCTCAGTAGTAAAGCAGGTGGATGCTTTTCAGCATCCCCAGGAACAGTGTCTAAGATGAGATCAGGCATGTACACTCAGAATCCTCCAAACACAACCCAAACTTCACAGACTTGAATATAGCTGTATTCAAAGGCACAGCACCTTCCCCACCACACCCTCAGCAGTCACTATGGCCAAAACCAACACTAACCTCAAAGCACATCCTGGTGAAGGACCACATCATCAGCCTCACCTTCCACTCAGGTGTGGAGTCACTCTGAGGATGTCTGTCCAGGGAATTGAGGGAATTCAAGCCTACCCATCTTCTCCCCGTCCCCTGCCACCTCCCCCCCCCCCGCTCCCACTGAGCTTACCAGCTCCGGGTAACAGTGTTCCATCTCTGCCCAAAACCCTGATTTATCACTGAGGCTATGGCCCATTGAGCCATGGTCCACTTACCTGTGTTGTGACATGATTTCTAGCTGTATCTGTCCCAGCCCTTAAGAAAGAACTCAAAAGGCCAAGCCAACAACAGTATTGTCTTTGGCCACGTTAGAGCAGGGCTGATCTCTCCCCAGTGGCCAGAGCCCTACAAGAGTCAGTTCAGCCTATGTGGTAACGTGTGCAAAACTCAGATGGGCAGCGAGGCTGAGAGGTGGGAAGAACAGCTCAGCCTGGCCCTGACTGGGGGCAGGATTCCTTACTCAGCAGCAACGTGACTTGAAGCAAGACAGTTTGTGTCTGGGCTCCCATTTCCTGCCCTCCTGAAAGTCCTTTTTAGCTTAAAATTCCCTGAACCAAATTAATAGCTTGGCAATGTTTATGAAGGGGGAACAAAGATGTAAACTGAGCAGGGAGAACCCGGGACCCAGGCTCACTTCTAATTGCCCTGCACCAAGGGGATTTTGTGTGGACAGACAGCAGTGACTGCATCCCGGGAGCTGGTCAAGTCAGGGAGACACACCGCTGACACTCGCCTCCCTATGGCAGTGCGGCCACACCTGCTTCGATGTCTGAGCACCCACATCCAAAACGCCAGCACTGTGTGAAAAGGAAGAACTCTGGCTGGGACCCCACACATCTGGGTCTGTTCCAGGTCTCCCACGCTGCCTTTATGGTTTTGAAAAACCTTTCCCCTGTGTGAATGTCTGTTTCCTCAATTACAGACGTGGGGATTTGAACTAGATCCAGCTTTGAGATGCTATGAATCGATGGCACATGAAAAGCAATAGTGACAACTCCTATAACAACAACAGCTAATAACAACAGCTGAGAGCTTACTCTGTTTCAGACACTGAGCGCATTACACTCATTACCTTCTTCGTCTTCTACAGCCCATAATGGTGGGCCTGTGTTTACACCATTTCGGAATTAGGAAATGGGCACCTGCCAGGTTCCCACAGTAATGTGTCCCCTTGAGCCTTACCCACCACCCCACACTGCCTAGGTCTTGGTGCCCATATCGCCTTTTCATTTGGGCCATCCCAGTATATGGCTTCCTCCACACACACCAGCGGAAGACTGTGTTCCAGCGACAGCAGCTGAAGGGACAAAATGGTCTTGAAATTCAATAGGCTTCAGAGAGAAACTTTAGACAGGGAGGAAAACACTCCCTGGAGAAATTGCTTGTGGTTGCCACGGAATCAGGGAGCCAGATTCCAAATCCCAAGCAGCCCTTCAGGACTTCGAGAAGTAATGGGAGTGAGCCAAACTCAGCCTCAGAATGGAAGACTCAGGGGAGGGGGGAAGTCCAGCCAAGAGTAAAAGCTGGCCCCGTACGTCTGTGAGTCACTGGAGAGGACAGTGCACCACAGGAGGCCCTGCCTTGCCAGTGGGTCCCTCCTCCCTGCCAACACCAAGGGGACACCTGCTATGCACTGCCCTATGACAGACACTATAAATGCACTGGGTAGGGCCCCTGCCCCCAAGGAAGCCAACAGTCCACCCGGAGAAGGCAGGCCAGGTAGACCTGCCATGGCAGGGAGCAGGGTGGGTGCTGATCCACAGAGCAGAGGCCTGAGGTGCCCCCGGAAGCTGGTTCTTCCTGCCAGGGCCATAGAGGCTACAAAGAAGCTGACAATAGCATTTCACAAGGTGATAAAGAGCATTTCAAACAGAAGAGAAAGAAGGAAGAAAGTTACAAGGCATTAGGGAAGGGACATAGGCATTAGGGAAGGGAGGTACTAGGGCTGGTGGTGCCTGGGAGAGCAGAGGGTAGAGAGCTCAGAAGGCCCCAGGGAGGTGGCAAATGCAACATATAGGAATGGGGACTCTTCCTCAGCCTTTAAAGGTCACAAGGAGTCAATTGCGAGCAGCCAACCTGACAGCAGAGAGCGGCTTGGACTGCGGGTTGGGATGGGAGTGGCTCCAGGCAAGGAGACCCCTGGCCAGGTCAGGGTGGAGAGGAGGTCATGGGCCAGGAAGCCGTCAGAGCCGAGTTATCAGGCCTTGGTAGCCACGCTGGAGTCAGGTGAGGACAGAAGAGCTGACCTCGGCGTTTATACCCCAGCCCTGCACTCTGAGGAAGCCATGCTCCGGTGCACTGTGGCAGCGCCATGCTGGGGCCGAAACTCGGAGGGCGGAAGCTGCTCACTTAGTTTCTCCCAAGGCCTCTTGGTGCCACTCAAGACAGTTCAAACTGGCACCCAAGACCTGGCAGCCGGCTGCCTCGCAACCTGGCTTTCAACACTGGTCCTGCCACACACATGTGTGCACATACATATACAGCCACATGCACATATTCACATGTTCACATGTAAACATGCACTCACATATATGTGCACTCTTGCAGGCACACACAGACAGCTCCTCCATTCCCAGCAGGTTCAACCCCTCCCTCCAGGCCTTTGCCCACTCAGGGCCCTTCTCTCATCCGTCCTGCAAAGCCCCTGCCCCACCTGACTTGCCCCAAGTGTCCTTCTCCAAGAAATCATTCCTGAGTGCTCCACACCAACCACTCACTATGGGGCCTCATGGCCTCTTTCTTCCCAAATCTCTTGCAATGCCATTTTAGAAACTATAGCAAAGGTGATAAGAGGGTATGAATTTGGGGCTTGAGGAGGGAAACTAAATGCTGATTGGGGCCAGGGCTGGGCCAGCACAGTCTTTGGGGAAGGGGTCCATTCCATTTTCAGGGGTCTTGACATCAGGCTGACAACAGAGCACGCTGAGCAACCTGGCCCTAGTCCATGTACTGAGGGTGTATGGGTGGCGGGAGAGACAGACAACTGACTAAGGAGCCAGACACAGGGCTAAAGCTCTGAGGTGCTCAGGGGCCTCGGGAGGGGTGTGAGGAAGCCGCCAAAAGCAGATAAAATTGATGACTCTGGCACCCAGCACTTTGATGGCCTCCCTAGTTCCCAGCCAGAGGCCCAGGCTCAGCCTCCAGCAGCCCAGCCCCAGGCAGCAGGCCCACCTCTTCGGGCACATGCTCTGGTTCCTGGTACCCAGGGCAGCACCAGCCACCTGAAGAGGAATGAAGTGCAGGTTCAGCAGTGCCCAAGCCTCAGGGAAGAGTTGCTAAGAGCCCCAGTGGCCACAGCAGAGGGGTCAGGGTGGGCGAAGAGGGAAGAAGCAGTGGTATGAACTGAGCCTGTGAGCCCCTGAGATGCCAGGGCGAGGAAGCAGGAGCTTGTGGAGGAGCTGGGTCTGTAATTAGCTGGTAGGGCTTGAGGCAGCCAGGCTTGTTTTTGCTGTCACTGCCACCCTCCATGCAGCTGAATCCATTTGTCCTCAGACAGCTCCTGCTGAGCCCCTGGTGTGCCTGCCCCCACCCACCCTCAGCCTCTGCCTGAGAGAACTGACAACCACCTTAGTGCCAAGCACATCAGAGAATGCTACAGAACCACAGATAATTTTGCAAAATGGTTTAATTTGTCCCTAGTGCTCCTACTCTGAGTCCTCCTAGAGTAAAGACAGGGTAACTTGTTTTACCAAGTCTGCCCTATCCTGGGACAACTAGAATCGGCCCTGGTGGTCCCAAGCCCCCACTGACAGCAGCACCCTGTTGGTTATCCAGTTCCCACACTGCAGAGTACCTCCCATTTCCGGGGGACTATTAGACTATTATGAGGGATGTTTCCTAAAAGGGGGATTACCAGGTATTCAAAGGGATGAGGGGCACGTAGAGAAAGAGCCTCCCCTTTCTCTTGCAGTACGGTGGTAATGGGGAATAAGACAGATCCTTTCATCTCAGCTCCACCACTTCCTGGCTGTGCAACCTTGGGCAAGCTATAACCTCTCTGAACCTGTGTTTCTCCCTCTGTAAAATGGGGCTATAAGAAGTAAGGCAGTCAGGATGAAAGTGACAATGAAATAAAATGCTTAGACCAGTGCCCAGCACATGGCGGGCATTCACAAAAATTACTTCCCTTCCTTCTTTAGCATGTTCTTGCTGGCAATGACCTCAGGGGTGGTGAGATGTGAAGCAACAAGGCCAGGCTCTCAAGCTACATTTCCTTGGGTTCAACTCCAGCTCTGCCATTTATAAGTCACCCTGGCTTACCTTGGCTTTCTGGGCCTCAGCTTCAGCAATGGTAAAACGGGGACAAATCGCAGGACCAAGGTAAGAATTCAATGCAAGGAGCCTAACGCCAGACCTCGAGCACAGTGATGCCAGTCTTGCATGCCTGTCACCTTATTGGGGTGAATATGGGAATGGCCATCAAGGTGGGCTCTTCCGTCAAGAACATCAGGGTTCTGAACCCCAGATCTCTGCCTTGCAAGGGCTGACACAAGTCTGACCAGCAGTTCTCTCTGTTTGGCACTCAGGGTGACCTAGAAACTTGTCCAGCTTCTGCCATGAGTGGCTTGATCCAAATCCTCTCCCCCTCTTCATGGATTCTAGGACAAGTATAATAACTACAAGATACTGTTAATGTTAACAATAAGATACAGGTTCCTAATGGATAGTTTTTAAATGTCTTCACTTAATTGCTACAGACCAGATCCATCCTTGCCATTTGCAATCTGTGAAATCTGTCATTAACAGCTGCCACTTACAGAGCACTTCCATCAGGAACTGTGTGGGGCAGGTTGATTGCAAAAGTGGCTGCTCTTTCAATGCAACTTTGCAGCTCCTCCTACCAAGAGGCAGAATCTATTTCTCCACACTTTGAATGACTTGCTTGGCCAACAGAATGTGGTGGAAGTGACATGGTGCCAGTTTTAAAAGGTGTGCATGCTTCTGGGCCTCTGCGCTGTGAATAAGCCCAAGCTAGCCTGCTGGTGGCTGAGAGACAGCCAATAACTCCAGCTGCCCACTACCCAACTGCCAGGCATGCAATGAGCCCATCCTGGAGAGCCAATCCATCAGTTCAACACAGACACATGAGCCAGCCCAGCCAAGATCAGCCATGCCTGGCCCAAACCATCAGAATTTTCAGCTTATGCATAGACTTGTGAGCAATAACAAATGCTTTTTTTTTTTTTCTAGCTTCTGAGTTTGGAGGAATTTTGTTACATAGTAAGAGCTACTAACCAAATACACTATGCTGTCCCTTAATTACATTATCTCATTTTATTACAATAACTAGAGGCCCGGTGCACAAAAATTTGTGCCCTTGGTGCGGGGGTTCGGGGGATCCCTCTGCCCGGCTTATGCCCTCTCGCAGTCTGGGACCTCTCGAGGGATGTCCACCTGCTAGTTTAGATTGGGTCTAAGATGGCAGTCAGACATCCCTCTGGCAGCCCAAGAGCCCTCAGGGGATGTCCACTTGCCAGCAAGGAGCAGGCCTAAGCTGCAGTCATACATCCTTAGCACTGCTGAGGAGGAAGGAGAGGCTCCCACAACCACCGCTGTACTGGCAGCCTTCTGGCTAGTGGCTGAGCAGAGCTCCCACTGTGGGAGTGCACTGACCACCAGTGGCAGCTCCTGCATTGAGCATCTGCCCCCTGGTGGTCAGTGTGTGTCATAGTGACCAATCATTCCCAGTGGTTCTGCTGTTAGGGTCAATTTGCATATTACCCTTATATTATATAGCACTAGGGGCCTGGTGCACAAAAATTTGTGCACTGGGCGGGGAGGGGTCCCTCAGCCCGACCTGTGGCCTCTTGCAGTCTGGGACCCCTCGGGAGATGTCCACCTGCTGGCATGCCTGGCTAGCCTGAGTGAGGGGCTGATGGCTATTTGCAGGCTGGCCAAGCCCCCCACTGGAGACCCTCACCCCATGGCAGTGTGGCCAGCCTGGGAGAAGGGCTGATGGCCGTGTTCTGACTGCCCACAGCTCCCATTGACCCAATGTCCCAGTCAGGCTGGCTGGAATTATGTTTATGGGGTTTATTTATCTTCCATAATTGAAAAATTGTTGCCTTGAGTCAAGGCCTAGGCAGGCAATGGAGCCTCCTGTTTGCTTCAGCTCCGTGGCTGCTATAATTATTGCCTTGAATGGAAGCCATAGCCGGCCTAGGCAGGCAGTTTCCTCCATCGCTAGTGCAATGGAAGCCTCCTGTTTGCTCTAGCTCCATGGCTGCTGGCCGTCATCTTAGCTGGGTTTATTTGCATATAGCCACACTGACTGCTGGTGGGTATGGCTTGGCTGGTGGGCATGGCTTAGGTGTAATGGAGTGAGGGTCAATTTGCATATTACTCTTTTGTTAGATTAGCTTATATAGAATAGAGGCCTGGTGCATGGGTGGGGGCTGGCTGGTTTGCCCTGAAGTGCGTCCTGGATCAGGGTGGGGTGCCTGACCACCTTGGTGAGGGGCTGATGGCTGTTTGCAGGCTGGCCACAGCTCCCATTGACCCAACATCCCAGAGAGGTTGGCTGGAATCAGGTTTCTGGGGTTTATTTATCTTCTATAATTGAAACTTTGTTGCCTTGAGCAGAGGCCACAGCCAGCCTAGGCAGGCAGTTTCCTCCATTGCTGGTGCAATGGAAGCCTCCTGTTTGCTCTAGTTCTGTGGCTGCTGGCCGCCATCTTGGCTGGGTTAATTTGCATGCAAGCTCTCTGATTGGCTGGTGGACATGGCTTGGCTGGTGGGCATGGCTTAGGTGTAACAGAGTGAGGATTAATTTGCATATTACTCTTTTATTAGATTAGATAACAACAGCCCTATGAACTTAGAATTCTTATCCCAATTGTACAGTATGAAAAACTGGGCTTCAAAAGACTTTAGAAACTTCTCCAGGTTGTCACAGCAAGAATTTGGTAGGGCCATGAATAAACCTCCAATCTGCTTAACTCAATAGGCTGTGAGTCCTTTTCACCACAGCAACTTCTCTCTTTCCCCCAGGTAAGAATAGCAGAAAGGTTATTCATGAGGGGAACTGGAGAGGCCCACACTTCTCATGATGGGACACACACTCTAGCTAATGCTCCCGGCCCTCGTTAAACAGCCTTTCAGAATTTGGGAGGCAGATGTTTTTATCTCTAAATGTGACTTCCCATCAAGAATCTCAGTTCTTTCCAACAAGTATAAGGGCTGTAGCTTTGACCTTCTCTTTTTTTGTTAATTAGGGCACTGGAAGAAAAACAGAGAGACCATGTGTATAGGCAAAAGGAGAATTTTCAAAAATACTTGCCCCTTAGGATCACACAACTAAAATTTTACATTAATTCATGAATTAAGATATCCAGCATGAGAATTCCAGGGAAAGGCACAAATACCATCTGTACAATGTAGGGCCAATTTTTTTCTTTCAGCCTCTAATTCCCAATAATGAGCCAATGCTCTGAATTATTCTCCAAATTAATTGCTTCATGGGAGATGAGCAGTATAGCGGCATCCATGAGGCTTAGAGGTGCTCTAGTTGGGCCTAAGTTATAGGGAGGCAAGTTCTATATAGATGAACATAAGAAGCCTGCTTCCAAACGTCAAAGATGACTTGGAATGGAATGAACTGTCCCACAAAGTAGTGAGCCCACCAGCACCTGGGGTATGCAAGCTGAGCCTGAGTCTGGCTGGAGGAATTGCATTTTCCCTGAGAGCCTGGAGGCTAAATGAAATGACCCCTTCTAGGTGTGAGATTCTACTTCATGACCTCTAAAAGGTGAGCCCTTTGCCCACAGAGAATGGTTTCCTCCACTATGTCATTAGAATGTCAGCGGGCGTGCAGTCTTCCACCATCTTCAATGGCCAAGCAGCATGCTGGTATCAGACACGTTAGATGACTTGCCAGCAGGACACTGAATTCAATGAATCATTAAAATTGAAAGCATTTTCCCACTTGGTTTAAAATTTCCAGCTTTGATAGCTCAAATTAGGGGCTAGCAGGAGGCATTTCAAAAGCAAATTGTGACTGATGATGTTATTTTGGCCTCCGTAGAGCTGGGACTTTGGGTGACCATGAGACATCAGGCAAGAAACCTCTATTGACACCTTACAAAATGTTTAGATTAATCAAATGTTAAGGCTGGCTCCTGCATGGCGGGGGAGGGAGGGTGTGGACAGAGCTTATAGAATGGCTGGAACATGTTGCCATGTCTGCAAGGATCGCAGAAAAGATGCATTTGCTTTGCCAGCAGTTACAAGCATTGAGTCAGACAAGTGTTGTACTGGTACATTTAATTGGTAAAATACTCTAATTATATTTTTAATAGATGCCTTCTGACCGCAGAAACAGCGACGATGATTGGTTTTTCTCGCAAAATCTTTGGAGGGGAACATCTCTTGCTTTCAAATTTGTTTAGAAGCCATTTCTCTGAAGCCCCTTCGGTTAACATTTGGGCTGAAGCAAGCCTCTCGTGTGCAGAATGTGTTTCAAATATTAATGGGGGTCTAAATCTGTGTTCTTTCTCAGCTCAACCTTTTGCACTCAGAATTCATGAATGTTTATTGATTTAGGCAGCCTTCCCAGGACCCTTACACCACTGGGCTCTTTTGTTCAATGTTAATATGCCCCAACTTATCAATTATTCACTTGCTAAGTGAAAGCAATATAAATCTAGCAATCTGAGCGAAAAGAACTGTTCTTTTCATTCCCCAAAATTACGATGGCAGCAGAGACTGGCGACTTAGCCAAACTAATGCTTGATTTAATGGTAACAATGCCTATGGGTCCCACTGTGTTTTCTTCTCTTCTGTTGAGAGTGTGTGTGTGTGTAGCAAAACTGAAATTAACAAATACACACCCTCTGGAACAACTTTCTCACATCACACTTTGAGGGGAAAGAAAGAACAAGAAAATAAGATTTGTGTCAGAGACCTCATATGAAGGAAACATTGGGCCCATCCTAAGATGGAGGTCTCTTTATTGCATCTTTAGCATAACCCGTCTCTTCTCCCCTAACGAGACCATGACTTTGGGCTATGTTGATGGTAGTAATCACAGCTACAGTTAATGCAGGACTCACTGCTGGCACCCAGTAACCCTGCAGGGCAGGTTCGGTACATTTTGCAGATGAAGAAGCTGAGATGCAAAGAGGGGAAGTTGTTGGCTGAAGATTACACAGCCCAGAAAAAGGCAGAGTAAGAATTCGAACCCAGTTTGAATTACTCAGAGTACTTGCATCTAATTACCTTGCTGTGCAACCCCTCAGCTTAGTGAAGGTCACACAGCTATTGGGGACCAGAACCAGGGTTTATTGGGGCTGACATACTCCAAATCCCCCTCACACAACCTGCTTCCAGCATTGCTATCCCAGAGATGCCTCTGCAACTCACCCATGTTCTCTATCAGCAAAGCAATATCCAGTGATGGTCACTTTTCTATTTTATATGTCACACTTGACATATAGTAATTTTGGCTTCATAGAATAATTACAAGGATGGGCCCTGGCAGGGTAGTTCAGTGGGTTAGAGCAACGTCATAATATGTGGGTTTGATCCCCACTCAGGGCTCATACAAGAATCAACCAATGAATTCATCTCTCTCTCTCTCTCTCTCTCTCTCTCTCTCTCTCTCTCTCTCAAATCAATAAATTTTAAAAAATAGTTACAAGGGATGAAAGCAGATAACAGTATTTGGATAAACACACCTTAGACCCTCCATGAAAACTGGTTTCATTCCCCCTCTCCCTTGATTCCTTCCCCTTCCTAAGCCTGGTAGGAAAGAGAGATAAGATATATGGAAATATTCGCAGCATGACTTAGAACTACAAAGGGTTTCTGGTTAATTAACTCTCAGTTAATCAGATAATTCAATTAACCATAATACTGCCATTCCCCTGAGCGATTGGTTAATGAAGTTTTATTGTACACAAAGCATTAGTGTCATCCAGTAACACTTCATAGAAGAAATGAAGGCAAAAAAAGGAATTTAATACAAAAAAGTGGCAGATAATACCATCTTTGAGTCAGCCTCCTCCTCAGCCATCTCTTCGCCCTCCTATCCCTTTCTGTCCTTCCTTCCTTCCTTCAATCCATTTGTCAGACACTATGGCCAACAGCCTCAAAGCTCTTGCCTCACCCAAGACTGGCTGCAGCTGGATCTTCATCCCACCAGCACCCACCACTCCTCTATTGTCATGCTGCGGGGCAGTGCAGTGGGGTGGACTCTATCCCTAATTTAATGCATTAGTCAAGGTTCTCTGGAGAACCAGAACCAGCAGGACATGTGGAATTACATTGAAAGAGATGTATTATAAAGGATTGGCTCATGCAATTATGGAAGCTGGGAAGTCCCACCATCTGCCATCTGTAAGCCGGAAGCCCAGGAAAGCCGGTGGTATAGTTCCACAGGGTGTACCCCAATCTCATTTTAACAAGCTCCCCATGGGCTAGGCTGAGAATCACTGGTAGTGTTAAAGGACATTTAATTAGAAGTCAGATGTCCTGGGTTCAAATCCCAGTTCTGTCACCTCCCGGCTTTGTAAGCCTGGGCAGCCGAATCTTTCCAGCCTCAGTTCTCCATCTACTGCTGCAAACTACACACACTTAGCACCTAAACACAACACCCACTTACTGGCTCACAGCTCTGCAGGTCTGATGTCTAGGCGTAGCGCAGCTGCCTCTCTCTCTGCTCAGGGTCTCACAAAGCCAGAATCAAGGTGCCAGCAGCTGCATTCTCACCCAGGGCTTAGGGTCCACTCCCAAGCTCACTCACATTGTTGGCAAATTCAGTTCTTTGCCACTCTAGGACTCAGGGCCCCCATCCTTCTCCCAGCTCCCAACCAGGGGTCACTCTCAGCAACTTAAGGTATGCTCAGATTCTTGCTGTGTGCCTGCTCCATCTTCAAAGCCACGGGTGAAGTTTCCTCACACTGGCTCCCTCTCAGGCTGTGTCTCTGACCTCCAGATCCAGATATTTGGGGGAGAGTGCATAACGTTTTTCTGTGTGATTAGATCAGACCCACTCTGATAACCTCCGTTTCTTAAAGTCAGCTGTGCCAGATGGAATATCTAATCATGGCGATGAAATCCATGATATGAACAGTCGTGGGGTAATGCAGGGTGTGTCCACAGGAAGATGGATTTCGGGGCCCATCTTAGAACCCCGCCTTCACCAGAGAATAATAATAACACTTCTCTTGCCCAATTGTTGTGAGAATTAAGAGAAGGCCTGCTGAGCCCTGAGCATCACATTGATAGCATTCTATGTATTAGACATGGCTTTTCTTGGCAGGCTTTGAGTCCCCAGATGTCCCAATTGCTGGAATTCCTTTCCAGAGATAGCCTTTGCTGGCCCCTCCAGCTGAAGTCCACCCTCTCCCCACATCAGCACTCAGCTCTCCACCCTCCACCCTCCCACCCATCCTGCCATGTGACCACGGCATGCACGCCCAGGAAGCGCCTGTGGATTGAACACCCACTTTGGCAGCTCATGGGGAGGTTTCTGCTGGAACGCCAAGACAGCCATTCCTGCTGCTTTCATCTGAAATCAGCACAGCGCTCCGTGTAAGGATTATGTTGACAGATCAGTATCTCCCCCTGGTGCTTTCAGAAGCACAACGTGAGTACCAGAGCTGTCAGTGTTAATAACGCACTACAATTCTGTCCTTTAAAAAACACCAGCTTCTAAAGGCAGATAAAGAGAATCTAATTGAAAACATCACATGCAATCTTCTCTAAGTAGCAGCCACAGCATCAATATGTAGCAACAAAATTGTTTTGTTTTATACCCCTCCCCCTAAATTATTTACAAGAAAACATCAAACTGTCTGCTAGTTTCAGCTCGACGAGTTTTCCTTTGTAAACCCTAGAGTGGGAATCAAGGGGCCTAAGATGTTATTTCTTGCTTTTCAGCCAATTCTCAAAGTGACCTCTGGTTCTTTATCCATGAACAGGACACTAGAGAAAAGTGATCCCTGGGGTTCTTTTAAGCTCTGGAATCACAGGAAATAATCCCCAAATACTTCTATCTACCCCCTTCCCTCCGAGTAACCTTAGGGCCGGCAGCTCACAGCAGAGTGTGCAATCTCCTATGACAATGTCTCCAGGTGTGTGATGCCTCCCCAGGGGTGTGATGTCTCTCCAGATGTTTGTCATCGTCCCAGGTGTGTGATGTCTCCCCAGGTGTGTGATGTCTTCCCAGGTGTGATGTCTCCCCAGATGTGTGATGTCTCCCCAGGTGTGTGATGTCTCCCCAAGTGTGTGATGTCTTCCCAGGTGCGTGATGTCTCCCCAGGTGCATGATGTCTTCCCAGGTGCGTGATGTCTCCCCAGGTGCATGATGTCTTCCCAGATGTGTGTTGTCTCCCCAGGTGTGTGATGTCTCCCCAGCTGTGTGTCATCTCCCCAGGTGAACGCAGAGATTCTGAGGCCTCTGACTGTTGTATACTTCATGCACTTTCTCCTCAGACAGTCATTGTATGCTGACTCTGGGTAACATATGGTTCCAGATCCAGAGGATACAGTGTTAAACAAGATACAGTCCAATCAAAATCAGGATGTGCTTGCAGTGAAGCTCTGGATATAGATAGGTTTTAGAGGATGGTACTGAACACAGTGCTCAGCAAGGAGAGTGGGAGACACTAAGGAATGGAGGGGGAGATGAACTGGGTCTTGAGAGATGAAGGGAAGGTGGCAAGTGCACAGGGCAGGAGAGGACATCCGAGCTGTTGGTATCTGGAAGTTGCAAAGAATTGGGGATGGTGGAAGGATAGAGCTTGAGGGAGCTGGGAAGGGAGGAGATGGAGAGGTTTCGTGTAACCAGCTAAGGATCTTGGGTTGGGTCTTTCTGACATTGGGGAGCCCTCTAAGAATTTAAAAACCAGTCTGTCAGCCAGGGCCCACTGCATTGAATGACTCCAGAGAACAACTTCCACACCTTATCCTAGGTCAGTGGTGCCCCAAAACCCCACTGTATATAGTGTGAACAGGGCCCCTAGAGCCCGGGAGCACAGCAGCCCTGAAAACTGCAGTGACAGTGTGTCCTGAAGGGCACAAGACTGAAGCAGAGAGAAGTCAGAGGGCTGTTGCCATGGCCTACAAAAGGGCGAATGAATTCAGAACCAAAGCAAATAGGCTCCTTCTTTCATGACCTAGAGCACCAACTTCCTGCCCAGACCCAGTCCGTAGTTCTTGACGGGAGTATCCAAGTGGGTTAAAAGCAAAGCAAGCATACCCCCAAGTCATGCAAGCAGCCACAAAGGGGCTGGCTAAATGGTGAGAACGCAGCCCGCTTGCCTCTTCTCCGCAGACACTGTGACTGCCATGGGCCCCTACTAAGGGTCTTCTGAGCAGGTTTGGAACCTCACAGGGCCTGCAGGCCTGGAGGCCCCCGGACCTAAGAGCAAACCTCTCTCATCCCGGAGCACAGTCCTCTTCCTCTTCCCTGGCAGCAGCAGGGGCCACACGCAGAAAGCTGAGAGCCTGTAGATGCAGCCCAGGGACGGAAGCCCGCCAGCCCCACCCCCCCCCCCACCCCCCCCGGGTAGAGGATGGCACACCCTCACGGGAGTCGCTGAGCCCCACCGTCTCTATCACCCTGAAAGCCCTTGGTTTGGATGGAGGAAGAGCCGAAGCCAAAGGCCTGTACTGAGCCATAAACCAGAAGCAGGTGTCCTCTGAAGTTCATTTATTCTCCAAGGAGGTAAATCAAGAGAATGTGAGGGCCTCAAAAGATAATGTGACCACATTACTTAAAAAAAGAAAAAAGAAAAGAAAAAGAAAGAAAGAAAAAAAATCAATCAGGAAACCAGCCCAGAAAGCCTCATCTTTAGAGATCTCTCAGACGCATGGCGTCGTGCCCATTTTCCATTATGGCCCAGCACTACACGGTAATTGAAAGGATGCCCATGAGGCGGATGACCATAAAGCGCCGACCCTTCTCTCCTGGTAATTATGTGCTCAAATTAAGAAGGCCTCTGAGCCAACATCGCGGCTTTTATGATGCAGTTGAAGACCTGTTGATCCCGCTGGAGGGAGGGAGAAAAGGACCCGGGAAAGTGTCTCCCTGCCATCGGAGGGGTGCCCTGCTCCCTCGTCCACATGCCCTGTGAATCATCAGGAGCAGGGGATTCTCTCTGACCGGTTGGATTGCTAGTTGTTTTGCAACAACCTTATAATATGAGCCTTGGGAGTGGGGGCAACACCGGGAGAACCCTGAGCTGTAAGTTCAGTTTCTTATCGTTGTGTATTTGACAGCCAAGTTTTTGTGTAACATGGAATGTGTTCTGCCCTGGGTGATTTCTTCCATGTTCATGAATGTGTTTAGATCTCCAAAATCTAAACGCAAATTAAGGTCACATTTCCATTAATGTCCAACAAGTAATGATGTGGAATCCCACCGGCCCATGCAGGCCTAGGGGTGCACTCCACATGCTTTTGAGAGACCCAGGACGTGACCCAGGATACCTGGAGGGAGTCTGTCCCTGTTCCTGTTCAGAACGTCTGCTTCAGCTCTCCCCTCCTCTGCCTCTTGAAAGGGCCCTATAGTGCCAGTGCTGTTCCTCCCAAAGACCAGGATCCAGAAGAACAAACATATTAACCAAGAGCCTGTGGCATGTCCCCGAGAGACTGAGTTTAGCTAAGAAGGTATTGGCCAGAACAGGTTCATTTACACAAGGGCAGGTGATGGGGGAGGCAGGAGGCAGGGCAGTGACGGAGAGCTGTGCCAGGCTAGGCAGAAGGGGATGAAACGGCATGGGTGCAGGCGGAGGCTCTGCTACAGAACCTTCTCGATTATTCTAGAGAGATTATCAAGGCAACAAGTTTTGCCAACTCTCTGTCCCTGGTAGATTCAGAAGCCATGAGCTCAAATGCATGGTGGTCAAAGCACTTTATTATTTTCAGTGTCCCCCACCTCCCCTTATACACACACACACACACACACACACCTGGGAAGAACAAGCTGCTAAACCACCTCCCTACTAAAGGGATCGATCATTTTAGGCCCCGTGTGCACCCCTATTTCCAACCTGCTCCCTGCCTCAACCTTCCTCCTGCTCTCATTGCTTTTCTACTGCTCTTTTCACTTTCACCTGTAAGCCACATGCATTCTTTTGACCTTGACTTGCCTTCTAGCCACAGTTTTGTTCTTTCTGGTCTCTCTCTCTCTCTCTCTCTCTCTCTCTCTCTCTCTCTCTCTCTGTCTCTCTGACTCTCCTCATTGGCTTAAAAAAATGTGGATAGCTTTTGTTGTGGTAAAATATATATAACATAAATTTTACCATTTTGATCATTTTAAGGTGTACAATTCAGTGGCACTGGGTACTTCCACAGGGTTATGTAACCATCATTATTATCTATCCAGTTCCAGAACTTTCTCATCACTCCAAAGGGAAATCTTGTGCCATTAAGCAGTCACTTCCTATTACCCTTACCCCCAGCCCATGGCAACCACTAATCTACTTTCTGTCTCTATGGTTTAATATTTCATATTAATGGAATCTTATAATATATTGTCCTTGGCAACTGGCTACTTTCACTTACCACAATGTTTCCAATGTTCATTCATGCTGCATGTCATTTCTTTTTACGGCTGAATAGTATTCCATTGTATGGGTAACCCACATTTGGTTTATCCATTCATTCGTTGATGGGTAGTTGGGTTGTTTCCATCTTTTGGCTATTATGAATAGTGCCACTAGGAACATTCATGTCCAGGTTTTAGTGTGAACACCTATTTTCAATTCTTTTAGGTATATACCTATAAGCAAAATTACTAGGTCATGTAGTAATTTAATGTTTAACTTATTGTTTAACACACCAAACTGTTCCATAAATAAATTTTAAGTAATGTCTTTCCCAATCCATTCCAGAGGATCATATGTGTAAAGGCAGCACCTGGAACTTGGGGAAAACTAAGACTTGCCCGATTAATTGGAGAATGACCTGGATTTCTCCCAATCTTCCTTCCTGTGGGTAGGAAGTGCCAGATCCTGCCACTAGTATGAGGTTCCAGGTTCTTCACAGCAAGGGCAGAGAGCGCCAGGGGCTGCACAGGCCTTTGCAAGTCGGGCCTGGCAGCCAGGATCCTGTTTGGCGGGAACGCAGTCAGATGACCTCACACTGCCCTCCAGGAAGGCAGGAGAGTGTTCCATGCCTGCATGTTGGGGAAGAGGAAAATGAACCAGGGTTTGGAGAAAACAGCCAAGTCTCTGCAGAACAGCCATTCCTGGTGTGAGCCATGGAGTGTTATGGAAAAGCAGCTCTGGGGCCTGGAAGGAAGGTCAGGAGAATGGATTCTGGTGGGCAATAGGGTGAGATAGTGAATGGAGGTCACTTCTAGTGACTGAGAGGTGGGACAGGGGTTCCCTCTGTGCCCCAGAGCACCCCTTCCAAGACATGTGCAACCCAAAGTGCCTTCACGGGGCTTTAGAGCTGGAAAGAGCCAGAAATGTCACTCTATCCACTCTTCCATTTTATAGAAGAAACTGAAGCCCAGCATGGGGAGTGACTTGCTTACATCAGATCCCGGCAACACAGTTCACTGGCTGGCCATCTGCTGGGCAGAATCGCCTTTCCTCCAGGAACAAACCACTGCTGTTCTCCCAAAACAGGGGCCTACAAGAACGGAGCAGGAGCTACTCCAGGCCACTTCTGCTAAAACTGAAACACACCCTGGCATCTAGGGATATGCATGGAGGACAATTACTCTCTTAGCATTCCCAGAAGCCAGCGGCATTTGACACTTCGCGCTGTCCTGGGAGACCACGCTCCCGCTACACTGGTTTCTCTCACGATTCTTGGCCCCACTCGCTTCAGTCATGTTGACAGCCTCCCTGATTGTGCTTTCGCTATTCCACACAGGGAGAGGCATCAAGCTCAGGAACAACCAACCTGACAGATTAAAATAAAAACAAGACTAGTGAAACAGTTGCCAAAGTCCTGTGAATGTTTTAAAGTCGTTCAATAATGTGAAATGTCATTGTTAAGAACAAGAGGACATAGAGGACAGCAAGATGGCGGCATAAGGTAAACACCATAAATGCAGCCGTGAAAAACTATTTCAGAAAAACCACGAAAAGAACACAAGGACACCACTCGCACCCACAGGAAGGCTGGCTGAGTGAAAATCCTACAACTAGAAAAGAGTCTGAGACTCAGAGGAGCAGCGGAAGCAAAGTACAGAGGTACGGAGGCGCGCGCACAGGGTTCGGGGAAAGGGCTGGTGCCAGAGGTCGCGGTTCTTTTCCAAAACAGAGAGAACCACAAGTTCCCAGCGGCTCTGAACTCCAGTTCCAGGTGAGTTTCTGAGGACCCAGACACCCAGAGAAGGGGGACTGACTGGCACCAGGAGGAAATCCAAAGCGGGTTTCTCTCAGCGTTGCTTGCAGCAATTACCGTGGAACACAGAGACCTGGTGTCTCTCAGCGCAGGGCTGAGAAGCGCCATAGCTATTTGCTCCGCCCTGCCCTGCAGACTCCCCAAGGCCCTGCTCCTCCCAAGCTGCGTCAGAGGCTTTTGCAGATAAAAGACTGAGTAGCTTAAGGCAAAGGCTAACTCAACACCTCCTTAAAGATACAGGAGCCAGCCCCACCCAGTGGCCAGAGTGGAACTAACCTAAACAAAACAGATCCACAAGGAACACACTCGGAGCAGATGCAGTGAGCATAAAACCCCCACTGAAACAACTCTAGCCCCATAAGGGTGTCTCCAGCACAGAAGTTCTCCCACTGTAGACACAGCTGACTCTCATAACCAAGTGGCTTAGAGGTTAATTCCTCTCAGTGATCGCCTAACTAAGCAACGGACGCAGCCAAAATGCGGAGACAAAGAAACAGGCCACAAATGACAGAAATGGAGGAAAGAAAACAACAGGATATAGAGTTCAAAACCACGGTTATTAGGTTTTTCAAGAAATTTCTAGAGACTGCCGATAAATTTAGTGAGACCGCCGATAAATTTAGTCAGCTCCTCAATGAATCTAATGAGACCCTCAAGGATATG
>PVJC01001195.1:0-54716 GCA_004026665.1 Murina feae
CACACACACACACACACACACACACACAGAAGGCGCCTGGCAGACTGGGGCCATCATAGGACATCCACTGAGGGGTCCCAGACTGTGAGAGGGCACAGGCTGGGCTGAGGGACTCCCTCCACCCCGAGTGCACAAATTTTTGTGCACCGGGCCCCTAGTATATGTTATAAACGTCAATTTGTTAGCAAAATGGTCATCAAAATGAATAAGGAAACACCTTTCCCCCTTTTTTGCTTCTTGGAACAAGAATCTCAAAAGTAATTGCATGTATGATGACTTTTAATCAAGAACAGTAACAGGACAGTAGCGTCCCTGTCCTGTGAAGGGAGCAAGGCAATTCTTTGCTATATCATGTCAAATAAATGCTACTGACTTAAGTTCTACTTCTCACATAACATACTTTGGAGAAGGTTAGTGAAAAGAGGGTCCTAATTATTCTATGAATTATTTATATAGTGCTATCAATTGTTGGAAAATTCTCTAAATGAATGGGAAACCTAAGAACATAATCCATTCACTAAAATAGTGAAAGCAATAATAGTTAGGAGTTGGCTTAAGAAATAGGCTATAATTAAAAGGAATGGTCTTATTCTAGGTACACAGGAAAGAATGTGATGTTTATTTATTTTGTTCCCTGGGTCTCTTAGAGAACACGTAGGAGGCAAGAAAGAAGGTAAGCAAAGTCTGTTTTAAAATAAAAGTTACAAATGCCTTTATGTTATTAGCTTGCTTCAGACATAATAATGGTTTTCCCTAAAGGATAAAATTGGTTCTCTGTTTTTCAAGCAAATACTTCACAACTTGTGGAATTATCCTGAATTCCTTAAATCTCTGTTGTTTGAATGCCATTCCAGGATGTCCATCAGAGGCAAGACAAAGGAAAGGCGACAAGGTGAAAGAGAAACCTCTGAGATCTAGTTTGTTATAATAAAACTAGAGACCCAATGCACGAAATTCATGTAAGTGTAAGCCTTCCTTCCCCTGCTGCCGGCACTGGCTTCCTTCTGGCATCTGGGATTCAGCTTCCCTCTGGAACCCGGGACCTGGGCTTCATCCAGAAGGTCGCCTGGAAGAATGTCCGGTCTAATTAGCATATTATGCTTTTATTGTTATAGATGTTTAATTGTCTAATGTAAGAATTTTGATTGGTCACCCATTTTCATTATCTATGCAACTCTCAATTTTTGTTAGCATAGAAAGTTAAGACTAGCTATACTGAGATTTAATTATTAACTAAATCTACTTCCTTATAAAAAATATGGTATCCATTAAAGCCAATATGATGTAAGATCATTAGTTTCCATACTTACAGATGCTGTTTTCTTGCTCTTAAGATCACAGTTCATTTATTTTCCAGAGTTAAAAAAGATAAATCTGATTTTAGGTAAATTTAGAATAACCAACGTAAATCCTTCTCCAACTTGGAAGTTTTCCCATTTCCAGACTTTATAGCCTTGGCACAAAAGAAATTTAAAACCAAAAGAAAGGGGATGATAGAAATTAAAGGGCTATATGCACCACTAGGAGATATATACCTGGCATGAGGTGAAACATTTTGAACCTCCTATTTTAAAATAAGAAACCTGAGAGTTAGCTGTATTACATTATGCCAAAAGATTAGAAGGCAATTCTGAAACCTACACCAAATCAGTAATACCCTTCTTTGCCTCATAAAAGTGAAGTGCATAAATGTATGCGTATATATATACAAATACAAATAAAACAAAAATCTTTTATCTCGTGAGATTAGTTTAACACCCCCCATGTCATCTTTTAAGGCAACAACACGTTTTCAGTAAACTAATGTAAACTAGCTGTGTCAGTTAATGAAAAATGTGTTTTACTGCTTGAACATTTTAGAGATTTGTTCTTATCATAGGTTTCTTTGGGAGGGTTTTATCAATATGTCATATACAAAAATAGCCATCCACAGAAAAAAAATTCAAATAGTGTCAGGGAAATCAACACTGACAGTTGTTGCCTTCTATAATAGAGAAGTACATTAGCCAGGCTCTAGCTGTTAAAACAGAAAACCCAAAGTAAATAGCAGTTGTAAAAAGAAACTTTTAGGCTGTACTAGTTCAAACAGTTTATGCCAACCTTCCTCTTGCCTAAAAATCCATTACAGATGCTTGACTACTGGTTGCAAAATAATTTGTTGTTAAACAACATCCCTACCCCCCAGACAGTTTAATATCATACCAAACATGCTATTAGGCTGCAGATATTAACAACTTTCTCAAGATGATAATCATACATAAAGCTCACAAACCAACCTAACAGATAACATGGGGAACTGGGCTGGGTTAGAAATATTTCTAATCAGAGAAAAGTTGTGATAACCCTACCTTTTATCATGTCATCTGCTTTCTATTTACTCTGGTTATAAAGCTCTTTTTACTCCCATACCTGCCACAAAGTTAATGTGTTAATCACTGCCTCCATTTTTCTTCCATAAACTGGTACAGGCTGGTTCAAGCCTTTAACACTCCCCACACCAACTAGAGTAATATCTTTTAATATATGGCCTAAATGCCTTTGAGATCAAGGAGGCTAGATCACAGTGATCTCTTATCAAAGGTTCAGAAAAAATGTAATGGGCAAGACTCAACAAGATGGCAGCATAAGGCATATACCTGAATGCGCAGCCTCCCACAACCACATTAAAAAATACAACTATAAAGCTAAATGGCCATCCTCCAGAACCAAGGAAGTGGAAGCTTTACAACTAGAAAGCAAGAGAAGGAGTGCAGTGAGACTGAGTAAAAGTTTCCGGTGCCAAAACAGAGAGGTACGGACTCACGCGAAACGGTGGTGGTGGCTGCACCTGGGTCCGCGGCTTGGAAGGGGTTTACAAGCTCCGGGGTCACAGTGAATGCATTACGGGCTGTCTGGCAATGGGGCGAAAGATGACAGTGGCGTTCTAGCAGAGCTGTTCGCAGCGATCACTGATGCGGAGCTCCAAGACTCAGGGACTCAGGGGCACGCAGACGCCAGGGCATAGAGATACCAAAACAGGGTAAAGCCACGGAGCCAGCTGAGGGGCAGCCATTGTGGGTTGCTCCAACCTGGTGATTCTGAGACCCTGCCCCACCCAATTACAATCCCACCCAAGCTGTGCGCCTGTCTGCCTGCAGCCTAACCTAACAGACTGCAGCTGGGACAGAGAACTCCAAAAGTTCCAAACCCTAAATAATGAGGAGAAAAGCCTGGAGGTCATTTCCTTTCAGTGACACCAACAGCAATCAAGACTTAACTACAACAAGACTGTGCACCCAGCCCGCAAAGGCGTACACCAAGAGTGTCTACCCCAGGTGATTGGGGAGGCTGAATCACTGGGCCCTATAGGACACCTAGCACAGAAAGCCACTCTATCAACACAGGGAAGCAGCCAAAATGCGGAGACAAAGAAACAGATCACAAATGACAGAAATGGAGGAAAGCAAATGACTGGCTATAGAGTTCAAAATCACAGTTTTGAATTACTCAAGAATCTTCTACAAACCTCCGAGGAACTAAGTGAGACCTTCAAGGATCTTAATGAGAATACCAAAAAAAAAAAAAAAAAAAAAAAAAAAAAAAAAAAAAAAAAAAAAAAAAAAAAAAAAAAAAAAAAAAAAAAAAAAAAAAAAAAAAAAAAAAAAAAAAAAAAAAAAAAAAAAAAAAAAAGGAAAAAGACCAATCAGAAATTAAGCATACACTGACTGAAATAAAGAATAATATACAGAGATCCAACAGCAGACTAGAGGATCTCAAGAATCAAGTCAAAGATATGAAACATGAAGAAGCAAAACCCACCCAGTGGGAAAAGCAAAAAGAATCCAAAAATATGGAGATAATGTAAGCAGCCTCTGGGACAACTTCAAGCGTACCAACATCAGAATTATAGGGGTGCCAGAAGAAGAGAGAGAGCAAGATACTGAAAACCTATTTGAAAAAATAATGACAGAAAACTTCCCCCACCTGGTGAAAGAAGTAGACTTACAAGTCCAGGAAGCACAGAGAATTCCAAACAAAAGGAATCCAAAGAGGACCACACCAAGACACATCATAATTAAAATGCCAAGGGCAAAAGACAAAGAGAGAATATTAAAAGCAGTAAGAGAAAAACAGTTAGTTACTTATAAGGGAGTACCCATACAACTGTCAGCTGATTTCTCAACAGAAACCATGCAGGCCAGAAGGGAGTGGCAAGAAATATTCAAAGTGATGAATAGCAAGAACCTACAACCAAGATTACTCTACCCAGCAAAGCTATCATGTAAAATTGATGGTCAAATAAAGAGCTTCACAGACAAGAAAAAGCTAAAGGAGTTCATCACCACCAAACCAGGATTATTTGAAATGCTGAAGGGCATTCTTAGAGAAGAGGAAGAAGAAAAAGGTAAAAATAAAAATAAAAAGTATGAACAACCAAGTGACAACAAATACATATCTATCAACCAGTGAATATAACAATTAAATCAATAGAAATATCTGATGAACAGAATATACTGGTGAATAGAATAGAAGTAAGGGCATACAAAGGGAATGGACTAATGATTCTCAGGGGGAAGGGGGTATGAGGAGTATGGGAAGAGACTGGACAAAAATCTTACATCTATGGATGAAGACAGTGGTGGGGGTAAGAGCAAAGGGTGGGGGGAACCAGGTGGAGGGGAACTATGGGGGTTAAAAAAAAGGAACATCTGTAATAATCTGAACAATAAATATTTATTTAAAAAATGTAATGGGCAAAACAGAGAGGCAAGAGAAATAAAGTCTGATAGGAATGAAAGAAAGAAATGGAGTAGTTAGGCAATACATGTGGGAAAAATAGTAATACCTTCAGGATTAACTGGCTAGGCAGCTTCTCTCCTGAAATGGTTTCACTGCAGTTTCTTGGTGGAAAGCTAAGAAATCACTTTCCAAAATCAGATACAAAAATAGCTATTTCAGAAAATTTCCTTCTATTAATAACTAATATTTCATTGTGCTTTACAGTTTGTAAATAGTGTTTTATATAGAGAAGCTACTTTATTTGATACACATTTGTAAGGTGTATATTCTCATCATCCCCATTTTGTAGTTAAGGAAAGGAAGGCTTCATGAGGTTAACTGCTTCAAGATTCTTATCTGATAAGAATTGGAATGGGAAGTAGGTTCAAGTTCTCTGAAGCTAAATCCAATGTCTGTCCCGATAAAACTGGCTGCTTCTAGAACCTCTAACTCCATTTGTCTTCAAGGTTCTCTGGATATGGTCAGGGTTGATTTTTTAAAAGCAATAAGGAGAATCGATTGAATGACTCACTTTTCAGAGTTGCATTAACTTTTTCAGGCCACTGGAGTACAATTTACTAAATTACCTCTCCTAGAACACTAAATAGGACCCTAGTGGGTCAAAGAGTAAATGCACCTCTGGAAAGTGAGCCATTTATTCTCTTCTTCCCTGTAGTAACAGATGTAATATGCCCCCTATGACAGAAATATTAACCCATTTCCATTAAAAACTCAAGAAATTGTCCCACACTAGAGAAAATTAATATGGGGAAGATTCCCTGGGGGAAAAAGGCAACAATCTATCTTCTATAACCCTGCCCACAATACTGTTCAAAAGTTAACATGTAATTATATGAAAATATTTGTTTTTTAATTCATTGGAGACTGATTTTAATCTAGACCTCAAAACAGAAAAACATAAATTCAAAGATCATGGTTTGTAGTGAGGAGATACACAGAATATCATGATGGCTACATCCTGTACTAGCATTTACAAAGTAAGCTCAGCCTTGGCCAGTGTGGCTCAGGGGGTTGGAGCATCATCCCATGCACTGAAAGACTGCAGATTCAATTCCCAGTCAGGGCACATGCAGGATCATGCAGATCAATATTTCTCTCTCTCTCTCTCTCTCTCTCTCTCTCTCTCTCTCTCTCTCTCTCTCTCCACTCTCTATCTCTCTTTCTCTCCAACCCCCACCCCCATTCCTCTCTCTCTAAAATCAATGGACATGTCCTTGGGTGAAGATTTTAAAAAAAAAAAAAGCTTAGGCATTCATCTTGTTTATGAAATAAGCTATCACAAACAGCTGTTCTTTCATATATCTCATTATACTACAGGTTAACCCTTTGTCTGAAAAAATATTCCTTGTCTAGCAAGTACATATATTATTCCTTCTAATCTCTAAAAAGGCAAAGTAATCTGAATACATGTTTGAGTTGTCTTTAGAAATAGCCATTGAGTTAACATTTGTGAAATACCTTAACAAAGCCAAA
Source organism: Murina feae (assembly GCA_004026665.1). Taxonomy (NCBI): domain Eukaryota; kingdom Metazoa; phylum Chordata; class Mammalia; order Chiroptera; family Vespertilionidae; genus Murina; species Murina feae. Next base: position 6,253 of record PVJC01001195.1, read on the forward strand.
CTTCAAGTTTTAAGCATTGTTAGTCCCTTACTCTTCTGGAAGATGGCTATGCAATGAAAATAAGACAACTTTAATTTAAGAATCATCCAGCTTCTAATTAAACTGCCATAGGCAGCTGGTTGGATAAGTTTTAATCAGTTTCAATCACCTATTGATTGGTATACTGAAGCCTAAAAAATTAAAAGTAAAAGATGATTGGGGAATTGTCCCATCTCAGAACAACAGTAGAGGCCTCTGTAAATAACTCCTCTTTTAACCATCAGCTAAATGAACACTTCAATACTGCAGTACAAAGTCTTCTGCAAAATTACTTTAACTAACAAGCAGAAATTTATCAGCTTCAGCCAAAATCAATGCTGAAATCAATTTGAACACTGGTTGTGTCTAAAGGGGCTCATTGGCAATTTAGGGAAATTACACCATGTAAATGCCTGTGCTTTAATTGAACAGTTTCATCAACTAGGCTGTGATTGCTGTCCATTCATTTATTTACTTTCACTGCAGCTACCATTCTGCAAAGGAATAGCTTTTGTCAGGCTGAGGAGAGGCACTCTGTCTTCATTTTGTGCACTTTTGTGCATAACAGACCTCATGAAATGGGCGTATCATGACTGGGGCCAAACCAAACCAGTAAGGACTATTTATTTTAACATAAAAACTGGGTAACACTCAAACTATCATCGTACCTTCCACCATCTGGGATTAACAGAAGGAATTTGAATGACTTCCCTGCCCAGGGCACTGTGCTTCTATGTTGAGGAGCTATGTTTTGAAACACAGATATAAAGTATTTGAACTCTAAACTCAATTCCAAAAATATATAAACTATATTAGAATATTCTCTTAAAAAACTGAGCAACATTTTGTTTTACAGCCTCTGAGTGTAGTCAAGAAAAGGTAGTATTTTCCAATCCATTCAAGAAATTAAGTCTTAAAGTTGTCACACATTTTTAAAGTAAGATTAATGGAAGGAGAGAGGAAACAGGGTCTGTGTGGGAGGAGGAAAACTAACTTCCTTATAAAGACCAGCAGCCAAAACAACAAGATTCCAAAGATTATTTAAATACACACAAAAATACACTCACAAAACCATGATCAATAAAAAAACACAATCAGGTGAAAGGACATTTTTGACATTGTACTAAATCAGTTACTTTGTTTTTGTTATTATTACTAGAGGTCCAGTGCACAAAATTCATGCATGGGGGGGTGTGTCTCCCTCAGCCCAGCCTGCACCCTCTCCAATCTGGGACCTCTTGAGGTCTACAGGATTGGGTCTAAACAGGCAGTCGGACATCCCTCTCACAATTCTGGACTGCTGGCTCCCAACTACTCACCTGCCTGGCTGCCTGATTGCCTCTAACTGCTTCTGCCTGCCAGCCTAATCACCCCGTAACCACTCCCCTGCTGGCCTGATTGTTCCCAACTGCTCTCCCCTGCCAGCCTGGTCACCTCCAACTGCCCTCCCCTGCCAGCCTAATCGCCCACAACTGCCCTCCCCTGCAGGCTATCTTGTGTCCACATGGGGGCAGCCATCTTGTGTGTTGGAGTGATGGTCAATTTGCCTATTACCTCTTTATTAGATAGGATTATTTTTTAAGTCCTTACCTAAAGATATTTTCCCATTGATTTTTTGAGAGAGTTGGAGGAAGGAGAGACACACAGAGAGAAACATCAATGTTAGAGAGACACATAGATTGGTTGTCTCCCACATGTGGCCCAACCAGGGCCAGGGATCGAGCCTGCAACCAAGGTACATGCCCTTGACTGGAATCCAACCTGGGGCCCTTCAGAAGGCCAACGCTCTATCCACTGAGCCAAATCAACTAGAGTTAAATCAGTTACTTTAAATATTACATGTTCCAGGGGAGGAGGAAAGAAGGAAGACAGCTGTCTGTTCATATGGGTCATCTGTAAGGTACATGTGTCTAATGCAAAAAGTAAAAAAGTATAACTGAAGTATGTTTGCGAGGAAATGCCAGCAGAAATCCTTAAGCTTGTACATAGCTTGCTTACTTTAACTCTCCTCACAGAACCAAAGTGTAATTATTTACTAGAAAGAGCACTGGGAAAGGGATCAAGAAATAACGAGCCCTAGACAGGTTGGCTCCATGCACAAAACATCAGCCTATGGACCAAAGGTTCCCAGGTTCAATTCTGGTCAAGGGCATGTTCCTTGGTTACAGACCCCTTCCCTGCCTGGGCCCTGGTCAGGGCACATGTGGGAGGCAACTAATCGATGTGTTTCTCTCACATTGATATTTCTCTCTGTCTTTCCCTCTTTCTTCCATTCTCCCTAAAAATCAATGGAAAAATATCCTCAGGTGAGGATTAATAAAAGAAGAGAAAAGAAAAGAATGAAAGAACAAATACTGAGTTTCTGTGGTGATGCCTACTCTAGCCAGCTACATTCTAATGCTGCTGGGGATGAATGCTGGGCATGGTGGTCCACTTAGGAAATGGAAGTGCAGTCACTGTGTGGAGCACCTTTTGTGTTCTGGGTATATGTAGGCAGGCAGGGCCCTGAAACATTTCACTTGGACTTCCAGGAAAGCAGGGAAACTTCTCATTTGTCCTTGTGGGTCACTTACCCAGCTGTTATACTCTGCAACACTAAGAATGACCTTCAAAACAAGTTAAAAAGGAAAAGAAATAAATGGTGTACAGAAACTTAATTTGGTACATATGTTTATGGTAAAAATTCATTCTGAATTTTATCCCATGTAGTATCATTTTTTCTACCACTGTAAAGTTTCATTAGCTATACATTTTATTGCTGAGAAATGTAAAAATATATTTTATTCATAATTTTTACACAACTTTTCTGAAAACTTAATTACGGTCTAGTAGGAGCTTTTTGTTTATTGACTAAGTAGATTGTTACATTTTGCTGCTACAGTTAGCAGCTGTAATAGAATCAGTATATTTGAGAACCTTACACAACACATAGTTTCCAAATACACTAAGCTTATTAAAATGCTATATGGATTATGCCCTAAAGCAAGTTCTAATTTTGTCTGAACATTATTCACTTCATTATTTGAATTCACAAAACAAAACTCACAAACTCTGCTTTTAGAAATAATACTGTACATTCTTTTTCTTTCTTTTGTAATACTGACAAGGAAAAATATAGAAATTTTAGAGTCAAGGGGATAGCATAATACAAAGTCATACTTAAAACCAAATTAATGTTTAAGAAAACCTTATGATTAATATACACAGCTTAAGTCTCTATTGCTATTTCCTCTCTAATTTAGTAACTTGCTCCCCTGATTTAGTTAGTGCACAAATCAGAACCTAAACATGTCACTCCAGTAAGACAATTTAACAGAAACATGGTCTCTTGTATCAGAGTAACCAACAACAGAGCAATGAAAAAAACTGGCAGAAAGTTATACACAGTAAATGCCTTTTGGACTTTCCAGTGAATTATTTTCCAAAAAAGCAATTTAAGAAAATACCCTAGATGGTATGGTATACAAATATTTGCTTGTGCTATATACCAACCAAAAGACTATAATTTTCTAACACATCAGATACTGTAAAACTGCTAAAAAAATAAATAATGTGCCTTATACCAGTAAATCAAGAAATGCACCACTTCTAGCATAACCATACAGAGTTCTGGTTTTCTTTCCTACACAGCTTTCATATTAAGGTATAATTGACAAATAAAAACTATATATATTTAAGGTATACAAACTCGATGTTTTCTACTGAGTTCTACTCTTGATTTAACCTTGGGCATGCCACTTCCGTCTTCCAAGCTTTGTCTTTCTCACTGGTAATATAAGGGGTAACCAGACTGACCATGCCTTCTTTAGCATAGACTTAGCAAGGTCTGAAACATCCAGCATGATAACACCATGGCCAACCCTCTGCCCTCCCCTGAGCTCACACCACTCCAACCACGCTTGCCTAGGCACAACATGCTCACACCCATCTCAGGGTTTTGCCACTAGTGGTTCCTTCTGCCTGGAAGATTCTTTGCCCAGATTTCCCCAAGACTGGCTCCTTCTGTCCTTCAGGTCTCAGCTCAAATATCACCTCCTCAGATAAGCGTTGCTGAGTACCTACTTTACATTTTTTATATCACTTGCAAGGTCTGATATCATCTTATTCCGGTATTCATTTCCTTCATTACTGTTTGTCTGTCTTACTAGTGTGAGTCCAGGAGCACAGGGAACTTGTCTGTCTTGTTCACTACTGAACTGCATGTGCTCAGGACAGATCTTGGCATAGAAAAACCCTCAGTAAATATTTATTCAATGAATGAATGAATCTACAGTAAGAAAAAAAGAAAAACCATGCATCACCTGACATAATATTTTCATGATAGCTGAATGCTGAATTTAGTTCTGGAACTTCAGACTTGGGAGTAACCTCTGTAGTCATGTCTTGTCTGGGTCAAAGTGGGAATGATTTTCTCAGCAGTTCTGAACAAGAGCCATGTCGTTCTGCCTAAGGTAGGTGGACTCACACCTTCCAGAGCTGCCTAGCAATGGACAACACTTTGAGTCCATCCTTAGTTTGTGAAGAATCTGCTTCTGCAGGTTAATTCCTGAAATGCTAAGTGGCTACAGTAGGTAAGTGCAGTGCTAGGCCCTGTGAGGATACCTACCCAGACACGACCCATACTTAACTCTCCATCCTTCTAGCCACAGGTCCAATTAGAGCTGGTCTGTTCTTGACAGCTAGTACACTGCCCTCCACACAGCACATGCTCAGAACATGACTGTAAAACAAATGAATGAAGGAGGACTAGATAGCACGATTCCCAGACCCCTTATTATTCTCTCCATGCTCCTCCAGGTGGTTTCTGAACTATCCATAAATCTCTGTAAACGCAGTACTCGAACCAGACACTTTTGAATCCAAAGATGGCATACTGTGATGAAAAGTAAAACCTAGTTGTAATACCCTCCTAATATAGCCAGAGAATAGGTTTCAAATGGAAACTAGATCTCTTCCACCCTATTAAAACAAAAGTAATCTTATGCTTTTATCTGCTCACAATTACTTCTGCTGGGAATTTTAAATTTCTTTATAAAGAAAGCATTTTTAATAAAATATTACAAGTCTTACCCCTTCAAATTCATTTTTCCCTGAAAGAAGATGGTGTTGAAATACTTAGATTCAGCAAATTCATACTTGAAATATTACCATAATGTATTGTTTTCTGCTAGACTCAATTGACTGAAAAGTTGTTTGTATTGCAATATTGGCCAAAACAATATACTAGAACAATTTTGTTATCCATAGTAATCAAGTGCATTTCTGAAGTATAATTATACTGTCATAAAAATAAAGCCAAGCTACACTTTTCCAAGCAATAAAACAATAGAGGCTATAAAATAGGAAGAAAAGGCTAAATAAATGAGATTTTTCAAAACGAAATTTAGTATCTTTCAAAAACACCACCACCTCCTCTTCCTTTAAGGCAAGGTTAGCAGAAAATGATCAATACTTCAATCTCAATAAACTATTTCAATAATAGTTAATTCAGGTGGAAACAGAGTCTGAAAATCTAGTTAGCAACATGTGACATCCTGTCATGTTGGTTGAATGCCAATAATCCATCGTTGCAATAATAGATATGAGCATGTATGAAGCTATAGGAATGAAGAGGGAGGAGCAATGGTGGGAAAGGTATAGCAAATCACAAGCTCAGGTTCATTCTTTAAATTCTAATCAATACAATACACATTATTGTATGAAAGAAACCTATAACAGTGAATGCTGAGAGGGGGAGAGAGGGAAACATACATAATTAATTTTATTTGACAAATACTCATTGATTTTCTGGAAATATTAATATCCTTACTTGTCACATGATACTATAATGCAATCTAGCAATATATAAGTATTTAATTTTGCATTAAGATGATGTCTTGTTTGTTTGTTAAAAATATGATCTTGGTTGCAAGGAAAATGCTTATCATTTGATTGGAAATTAAAGTTAAAATAAATCAAACTATCACCTTACTCTTGGATCAATATTAAGACCATTTAAAAACTACTCTTAATTTATAAGATGCACTTCAAGGAAAGCGCATAACGGACTGAGGAGTTCCTGATGCCATCTGCAGAGAAGCTGCTGTTTAGGTTTGGCACTTTCAGGTCAGCTGGTGAAAGAAGTGAGAGTTTCTGGGTACTACGTGGCTCTACATAGGTTTTGTCAGGACTCTTTTTATTGTTTCCTCTTAGGAGTCCCATGATTTACAATTTTTTGTTTCCTAAAACAGCATTTAATTAGACAACAACGTATTTTTCATTTTACAATAACTGACCACCAGAGCTTTTAATTTTCATGAAAGAAATCATGTTACTAAAATAATTCCACCTCCAAAACACAAGTATAATATTTTAATTGGCCTGTCCAGTCATATCACAAGGGGAGAAGACAATTTACTAATTCACATGATCTCGGTTACTATCTCAGAGGACCAACCTCATCCTATTGCCCAACAAACATCTCGTAAAATAGATAAGGCAACATAAAGGAGGAGAGCCCATCTTTGAGTATTATTTCTTCCCTCTTCTTCTTGTCTCTAGATATGGTTAAATTAATTTGTAAATAATGGCATATAGCCGATTTTCATAACACCATACAGACAGCATATATGCTACCTATTATATCACTGAGAAAACTCTACCCCAAATCAGGTTAGACCCTTAATTGTACTCTAGGAAGCAGATGGAGGCAGAAAATTCATTACTGTTTTTAAACACCTATAGACTAGAATATATGGCCAAAAAGCTGGCAACTTGAGTCTTGGCCTGAATAATTTGTATTAAGGAAAAAATATAAAAGATGTTCCTTAAGTGCTTGTTAGCTAACTGACTTGGCATGACTTAAGTCCTAAGAGTTTAATATTACTTCATTTCTAGACCCAAAGCTTAAGTGACTCCATCAAATTGTGAGGACAGAGCCAAGAACCTGAGTGACTGGCCTTCGTGATCACAGAATGTTTCCAAAGCACGTGAGACAGTTAATTACCCTCATTTCAATGTGCCATACTATCCAAGAAAAGAGAACAGTAACTAGTACTTGGGTTAATGGGTGCTACGTTCTCAAAGTTTTAACATCTGTAAGAAAATGAGTCGTTCAAATATAGCCCTTAATTTAGAAATTTCTATTGTTCTTGGTTAATATTCTAGAACAATCATGCAGCCTCTGAATTCTGCAAGATCTGTAAGTAGCTAGATATGGGAAGGACCCAATTAAAGAGTCTTATTAAAACCAACTTGAAAAAACCTCCACCTGCCTCATTCCATTTCAGCCAACATGTATGAAGAATCTATCCTTAGGACTATGCTGGGTACACCAGAAAATACAAGGAAACACAGAAATATACTACATATCATAATATAATGTATAATTTCTCAAAGTTAATTCAACACACAGTGTTCTGTGAGATGTTTATAGGTGTATCTCAGAAAAATAATCCATAGCCAAGTAAGCATAGGGAGCATAAAGGCTTAATGGCTCTTCTGTTAGTGCTACCATTACCAGTAGCTAACATTACCAGCAGCTACCATTACCAGTAGCCAACATTACCAGCAGCTAACATTACCAGTAGCTAACATTTAGTGCCAGTCATAGTGGTAAGCTTCTTCTACGGTACATCTCATTTAAACTCACAGCAACTTTGTAAGACAGATATCCCCATTTTACAAATAGGGAAACTGAGGCAGAAGACATTATATAGAAGACATTATACAGAGCTAGTTAGTGCCAAATGCAGGATTCAAACTCAGAACCCCCACATACTGCTCTCTACTTTCTCAAAGTTTTTGAGATTCATCCTGAATTAATTTTTTTGGAACAACTTGTAGTACTTTGGTAAATGGAGTAATAATGAAGGTGCATTCATTTCCTTTTTCTAAATTATTCTTCCTCCTACGCTTGGGCTATATTTCAGCGAAAGGTGTTTCCTTTATGGTCCATTTCATCCAACTCAGTAGTCCAAGAAATAACAACTTAAAATTATCTCCTGGATCACTATCAGAGAACAGCAGGGACTAGACACAGAATTTCATGTTGCATAACTGGAGAGAACATCTAGACCTAAGGGATGAAAATGTCACCAACTATTAAGTAATATATTTTGCAGTCTGTCCCTTGCAAGTAACAATAGCCCATAAAGTGGAGCAAATAAGATTGGAATGTTAAACTTTTGCTTTGTATTTATTAGCTTTATTATACTTTATAAGAAAAAAATTAAATAGGCCCATTAAGCAGTTTTGTTACCAACGAGTGGATTTTCCAATATTTTCTTCATCTAGTTTATGTAGCATAGCCTGTAATGTAATCATTTTGTTTGAAAAAAAAATCACAATTTTTATAATCAAAACCATTAAGGTAAACTTATTGTAGGAGAAAGTCAATCATAACGCATAAAACATTTGGTTTTATAGAGACTTTAGTAAAGTGGATTTTCTTTTCTTGATGATCATATCATTTCTTTGTGCTGAACTAAAAGCCAGGGACATACGAACAGCATACACTGAAGCTCACGAGGAAGTGGAGGCCAATGATCAATACAAGCAGTTAAGCAATTTGGTATCGCCATGTCCTTTTCCTTAAGAGTCACGTAGGCAATAAGGTAACTGAAATGTCTTCTTTTTATAAGAAATCAACTATACAAAATAAAGTGATAAGATGATAATATTTTAGTACTCACCCTCCATTAACAACCACTGCCAAAAATATTAAGTCTAACAACATGCTTATTGAGCCAAAGAAATGGTAGCTAAATGAACTCTTAGAATAAGTTGCTAATGTCACTGTAGCATGCCAGCAAATTAAAGGGCTAAGGACATGTGGAAGGATGTTCCCTTGGAGATTGTGGCCCTAATAAAAGGAGAAGTTCTAGCCATGCTTATTGCTAAAAACAACATTAATCTGGTGAATGGGAAGCTTTTATTTAATGGGTAGAGGGTATCATATTTGCAAGATGAAAAGAGTTCTGCAGATGGGTGGTGTTGGGGGTTGCACAATAATGTGAATGTATTTAATACCACTGTACTTAAAAATGATTTAGATGGTAAATTTTATGTTATATGTATTTTATCACAATTAAAAATAATATTTTAAAAATATTAATGTAATTTTGCTATAATTTTTCCTTGCTAGATGGGCATGTTACTTCCATCCCTCTCCCTTTTAAAGATATAAGCCTGTGTTTTAAGGTGAAAGATTAGAATTTTAACATTCTAATATTATTTCGAGTAAAAATTATCTGCTAGGGTTTGGTGGCTTTATGTTTTCTCCCTTCTGGAACAAACCAGGATAGTAAATTCATAATCGGCCTTCGATTAAAAAATACAAACATGCTTGACAGTTAAATATTTGATGAAACCGCACAATTAAGAAATGTTTTTGGATTCCATTTGAAGCCAATAAAAGGAATCCAAAGAGTTGCTAGGAATCTTTCCTGTATTATTATATCTGGCTATCAGCATGAAAATACGAAGAAGGAAGGTTGAAGCTTTGAAAACTTCTCCCTTCAGGGAAATCAGAAGAAGAAAATCGAAGTATACATGTTCCTTCTTTCCTTTCTAAGAGTACTGGGCCCATGAACCTTCAGAAAAGAGTGAAAATCTAAGTCAGATAAAAGTAAGGAGGAGAGGACTAAAATGAAGAGATGCTAGTTGTGCAGAACTAGGGACTGCATGGGAAGAAATGCTAGTATGACCCAAGGAAGACCAACAGTAGCCTCAAACCCATTAAACATTTGAAAGCAAGACACAAGTGCTGTATAAGAAATATGCCCTTACTTTAGCTTCTGAATTATCATAATGGAAGTACTTAACATTTAGACCAACTATTCACAGTATTCAGTCATCTGCAGGGAAAAATCATCCAGATAATGTAAACACAAGTTCTGAAAGGACTGTATTCAGGAGAAGGACTCACATCCTGGCTCTACCTGCAGGGAGAACTGAAGCCCTAGGTGGGGACTGAGGCAGATGACTTTGCAGGAGCTTCAAACCCTGAGGAATCTAATTCTATGCCAAGACTGCATCTATGTGTGGAGGTTGTTCTGGGGTTTTACGATGCGACCCTTCATGGTCATAGGGCAATTTTTACATGTATTCATGTGGTTAGTTAAAATTCTAGGGACATCAGTAACCAATTAGAAAATAAATTATTTTACAACTTTAAAAATATATATTAACACAATGTTAAAATATCTAAGGTAAAAACACAATCGTAATGTGATACAGTTTTCCTCTCTGGAGGAAAGCTTTATTTCTCCCTCAGGGCTTTCTTACAGAGTATGGATTTTTTAATTCCTGGTGGAATATTTTTTATACACCACTGCAGACTATTAAGTACCAGATATTACATTATGTAGTTTAAACTTTGCACTACATGAGAAAGACTTCCCTATCGAGAGAACTACATTTTTACAGTTAGCATTTTTTAATATGAAAATGAACACTCCTTTAGGACAAGATCACTGCAACCTGAATTTGGGAGAATTTTATAACTTAACATATTTATCAATGTGTAGAAATTCTCTCAGGGGAATGAGGTGGGGAGAGAAGGAAATACCAGAAGAAGTCCTGTTAATAACTTACAGTGTCGATACAGGGCAAAGCAGTGGTATTTATATGGTCTGTCCTCCACTGGGCATAGCTGTAAACAGGCAGGGAACTAGCATAGGGTGCTATCAAGTTTTAAAAAATCATGTTAAAGAGAGAAAGAAAAAATGCATTACACTTCAGGCCAATTAAAGGCACACTTGCTAATGATGGACTATTAACGGATCAACCAGGAAAAATGCAGACTCAGAAATATTAAAAATACTATATAAATGCACTTTTCCAAACAATTCCTGAGAAAAATAGATGGCTTACAGAATTTTGGAGTCAAATTCAGAAATAAGATCTAAGCGCTGGTGGTCTTTTAAAAATCTGTGCCAAGGAGAACTTGGATACCCACATGTGGAGAGTGGAAAGTTTAAACAAAATTGACTACTCACTTGTAGACTGTGCCTCCATTGCCATGACCAAGGGTGTCTCGATACCGTATGTCTTGTTCATTCATCTCCACAAGAAAGAGAGAAAAACAAAAAGGGTGTCATGCTGTGGATGGAAATGTCAAGGAAAAGCAACTCTGGGCCATAAACAACAAGCAGTCTGGGTCATTTCAAGTTCAGCTGCAAGAACGAGAAGATCAATACAACATTTGCTGTCCAATTTATAAAAGACGATACCAAGGGACAAAGTGATGGAAAGTTTAATGACAATTTGTTTGCCTGGGTCATTTCATTAAAGTTTGATAAAAGGTGTCAAAATGGGATGATATAACATAGCTCAAAAGGGTCAGGTCAGAGATACTGATAAGAACACAGTCTCTAGCACTACATACAAGCAATGCCCACAGCGCTGCACATAACCAAAGTCAAACTTGGGAAGACAACACACACACCCAGTAATCTAAGTCATGATCTGTAAATAAGTCATCCCCTGAAAACTCCTCAGATGACCCTATAATTAACATTAAACAAACTGAATAATGTTAATGATTTTTCCTAGAGTAGATATAGCTTTTCTTTGGAAATGATAAATAAATATACAGCAACAACTGGGTAGAAATCGTATTAGATGATAGACAAGTGCCAAATCAATGCACTTTCAAATATTATAATGCATACAAGAAAGCCATATAAGCATGTGATTCTTATAAAGTCATTGCCATAATTTAATATATAAAACAGCATACACATTTTCCCAGGCTCTGTAAAACTGTTATGCCACAAATACTACTCTCATTTGTATCACAAATAATAGTAAATTATTTTAGCACCCACAAAATAACTCCCTAATAATTATTTATCAAATTACTTTAAGAGTAGTCAGATTATATTTGATTCATTTAGTAATTTTCTACACACTGGTCTGGTTGCTTAAAAATTAACTGCCAACTTTGTTCACTAAGTGGCTTCAATAAAGGTGCTATTTTCCAGATAGCTAAAGCTTGGGAAAAGCCATACTAAGCCCTGAAAAAAAAATCAATTTCCAGGGAATTGAACTGCCTTGCATGGGCAGAAAATGGATGGAGTTTTTAATTCAATACCACCTGGAAAAAAATAGTTTGCTTTCAGACTATTATAGTAAAGCTTTAACTATTTTGCTGTACTCTAAACTTCCACCAATTGAATAAAGCAAGGCTTCATTTATCAAGGGAAATATTTCTTCTTCTATACATTTCTGAAACTGAAGCTTCAGAGAGCTGTAATAATTAGGAGTACAGTGCAGGTAATAGAAACACCTTCCTTTTCAAGCCACTTTGCCAACCCCTAAAAGAATATTGACAGATTAATGTATGAAGGCCAATTCCGGACCCGATTTAATTGTAGTACAACCTGATTGATGCAATTTGCAATTAGCTAATTACTATATTTAGGGTCAGTGGAGATATGACAGACAAGTTGGAAAAACTGACAACTATTTCCTCATTTTAAGGAAATTCTGTTCCTCACTACCTTTATATTACTAATACAGAAAAACAACAACAACCATATTTGAACCTGTGTGAAAGATGTGGCATGAAGAAAAAAGTCTCATTATTCTGGACCAAATGATAAATTTAAGACAGCATTAAAAAAAGGAGCACATAAAGTAACCTGAGATGCTGAACGAGCAGCGCTGCTGTTGGGTTTACTTTGATGGATGGGTATAAAGGGTACATATGTAAATAGCAGTACTACTGGTGGGTACAAATAGGCTGATTCCTTTAAAGTATTTCTCTATGTAGTTGAAACATGACTCTAACAACCTAATTTGTACCATTAACTTGCCTAACAAGCTGCACCCTCATCATGGCTTAAAGTAAATTCCTAGGAGTGATCTGTAAATAAATCAGCCCCTGAAAACTCCTCTGACCCTTTTGAACTATGTTATATCATCCCATCTTGACACCTTTTATCAAACTGTAATGAAATGACCCAGGCAAATAAGCTGTATTCTCATGAAAGCTTGAAGTAAATTTCACTCAAGTTCACAAATTCTGAATTAGTGGCACTGAGATTTATGAGTACACAGGCTGGAGCTATGGAGTATATGGGAGCCAGGCTCTGGTGAGGTGCACTCTGTGGTCATATCCCCTTCACCTCCATCACTCCATCAGGGCCTTTCTGGTAAAAAGACCAGGAGTTTCCTTTCAGAAAAAAATACCCAAACCAAGACATATTGATATTCTAATAATATACTAGGATAGACCTAGGACTTTGGAGGAAGTTTGATTTTGTGGTATTTTGTTGGAGGAAGAGAAGGCAAAGGAGTAAGTATGGCTTGTCGCTGAGCAGCTGCAACCATTATATTCCCAAATTCGTAGTCTTTTTACCTATTAAGTTGAAAAGAGAATGGGAGCAGCCACCCATCCAGCATTCCTAGCACTCCAACGTAAGCAGGAGTGGTAGGCATCCAGAACAGTCAGAAGATAGAAAATATTGTATGATGTGTGTATGCGTGGGCGCTATGTAAGCAAATTCAGAGACAGGAGTCTGGAATCCTTCAGATAATGAGGTAGACTGTAAACGCCACATAAATATAAAAATGGTTTTGAGCAAGTTCTAGGAACAATACCACGTAAAAAGCCAGTATCCATCAAAAAATGGGGAAATTGTTTCTATGATGTTTTAAAGTTTTATAGACTGTTACCTGACCTATGAACTCTGATAGATTTTATATTTAAAATATTAGATTCTTTCTTTTTGCTTATTTGAATTTTCTTATTTTGTATGGTATACAAATATTATGATGTAAAAAAAGTTTCACAAAGGAAAACTATCAGAACTGACCTCATGAACTGATTATAAAATTTTCAGAATTTCATAGCTCTGATCAAAATGTATTACTTTAATTGACCTCAATTATGGAAAACCATTAAAGTGATCAACAAATAGTTAACACTTCTGCCCTTTTACTTTAAATAAGTCTACTAATCCAACTTTTTAAAATAAAGCACAGAGAAAGTGCTCAATATGATGCAAAGGTGGGATTTAAAAGCCACAGAATACATTTAAATAATACAGTAGTTAGGATCAGATCTCATAACCACAGAATTATATAGCATTTTAAGCATTTAGCCCAATTCACATAGGTCATATGTGAATTCACATAACTAGTCAGCAACTAGTCAAGGCTAGAAATGTCTTTTTCATGTGCTCCGCCAGAGGCTCAATCTTAGCAGTTGGTCTGTTTAAGTATAGAGGGACAGCCTCGCCATCCATGGTCATTGCCCAGAGGAAGGAAAATAATCAACTCGAGGCCATTCACAAGTTAAAAGCAATTTCATTAGTTATGGTATTTGTTCTTAAGAAGAAAACTTAAAAATCACATAGTATTTTACATAGAAAAGAGGTAAAATAAAATTTTTATTTAACAAAGATACCAGAATAAATTTTAAATATAACTCAGTTTCCTTGTTTCGACAAAAAAAAAAAAAAAAAAAAAAAAAAAAAAAAAAAAAAAAAAAAAAAAAAAAAAAAAAAAAAAAAAGAGGCAAATAAAAGGCAGAATAACAGATGTGAGGGTGGAGAAAGAAAAAGCCATGAGAGTTACAATTACTTGTCAGTTGCCGAAATGGCAAATGATCTAGGAGAAATGACTGGCATTGGGCTCTGGTCCTGCTGAAAGAGAGGCAGGTGCTGTGAAAGAAATGTAGGCACACGCCCAGGGCGGAAAGGGTGTGTTGTGTGGGTAGAAGAGGGTGTCATGTAGTCTGGACTTACATACACAGTCTCATTTATGTTTCAGTCTTCATATGGGATCTAAGATGAACTGTAAGAATCTAAGAGTTTTATATACTGCTGAAAATTAGAATTTAAAGCTAAATTTACAGTACAATACCTATTTTTCTTCCTCTTCCTTTTGTTTTTTTAAAACAAAAAAGTTTTTCTAAAGGCATTTGAAGTTCTCAAAATACCAGCCAAGCATGCAGCAGGATCAGAATTAGTTCTAGACCTGTGACTTCTCGGTACATTTATGCTTGATTTATTGGAAATAACAAAATACTGTCACAAAATCTCCTACAAAATCTAAAAATTAAAAAGAGGAAAAACAACTTTAGAAATGCAAAGGTCAAAGTTACACATACTTGGAGTAACTGTGCACTTTTTAAATCCTTTAAATTGACTCACTGGACCTTTTTTTTTTTTTTTTTCAGTTTCAACTCAAGAGCCAATGTTAAATAGTTGAAAGCACACTAAAACTGAAGTGGGGAAAAACACATCCAGAAAACACATATTTGGCACTGATTTATAGTTCTAAATAAAACATGCCAAAAATACCTTAAGGAATCCTCTACTTAAGCAATAATAGAAAAATGGTATCTCTATTCCAATGACTAAATGTTAAACTTTTAAAAAAAGTGCTTGATTTAATATAAAATTAATGAAATTAATGGGAAAAATGAAATGGAATTCAATTATGAATCAGCAAAGAAAATATTCTTTGCTTATTGTCTGTCTGTGTTAAGAATCAGTATCTATCGCTTATAAATCATTAAAATAAAAATGCTCAATTAATCCTCATTTTATATGTAAAGGTCTGACAGAAACTAGTCCTATTACTAGACCTTTGCTTCACAAATCGAAGCAATAATGGTTTCAGAAAGCAGTCACACTCTATGAGCAGACAATTGGAGAGATTTAGTAAATCCCACTTTATAGAGCAGAGACTAATCGGAAAATACAAGCCAGTCAAATGTTTCTTATGAACTGTTGACACTATATCAATGCTGAATCAATTGGTGGCATTTACTCTGAGTGACAGAAAAGAAATAAATATTTATATCACATAACCTATATCAATGAACCCAGGCAGAAAGCTATTTCTAACCTGTCAATATTTGATTATCTTGAAGAATCATGTCCCTTTCTTTTAATGATTAATATGAATTCCTTATTAAATCTAAGTGGAGGCTAGTGGAAAGGCAAATCATTATTAATGCTTGAGAGCATAAACCACTAAAATAAAAAACTATGCTCAAGTGTTAAAGTATCGTTAAATGTGACTTACATCTTCCATATCAAGGGGTGTCAGTGTTCGGCCCAGAAATTTATTGACGCCCACAACTGCGCACATTACCTCGCTGCAATGCAATCTCACTCACTCTTTAGTTACCCTAGAGCGTCAAGGAACTGAGGAGCTGGTAGAAGGAGGAGGACTTTTTGAAGACTTCCAATTGTGTTTGTTTTGGTGAATGAAAGTGAATATAAAGAAGGCTTATCCTTAAGAGAAAGAAAACACTATGCTGTTTAATGTGGGGTTATCACATTCCCAAGGGAAAGCTATACAATCTTTCAAGTGTCAAAAATCACTGTCGTAACCAGCTTCCACTGAAGGGAACCTCATAACCGAGACCACTAAGATATTTATGGCACTAGGTTCGTTGTCAAAACACAAGCAACGTTTCTGGATGTTTATTTTTTGCAGTGGAAATAAACTGTTTTTCATTTCTGAAAGGGGAATCTATGACAGGTTATTTTCCATTGCCTGGGTTGAACAAATGTAGTTAAAGCTTCTTAATTTATGTCAATTTTGAAATATATTTTCCAGCTGAAGAACACAAGTGACTCATACATAAATTACAATTAGTAACAAGATGTTGAAGATACATAAATATCCTAGGGAAAAGACAAAATAAATATCTTAGGCTGTGTTTTTAGTCCAGTTTGTTTCATACTGACTCTGAACACACACACACAGGGCACCAGAAGGACACACATGTGAACCTCAATCTAAACCAATCTCTGATTGCTTAAAGTTAAAAATACTAGATAAATATGATCTAAAATTCATAAAGATTACAACACCAGGTTCGTCTTCGCTGTATATACAATGTGTAAGGACTAGAACCCACACATTCTGGATGACGATCAGATGTTAAAACCAGATCAGCTCACTTTTTCCAACTGTATTCAAGAGGTTGTGCACTAAATAAGGCAGGCTTGCCGGAGCACCACCATACAGTCCCTGTTTTAAGGCACACCCATCTATTAGACCATAAAGTTACAGGTGATATTAAAGGACAAGCAAGAGGACCCAGCTTTGTCTTCTTGACATGCTCCACTACAAGTACTTGATTCATGAAATGCCAATGAGGCTTGGAGAGGTCAGTGTGTGAAGGCACTGAATAAGCATCTGAGATAATTAAGATTTCAGCCTTCGAAACATGGACGGGAAGTGAACAGCAGTTAAGAAAATCAATAAGAGTCTTTTATTTGCAGTGACACAGATGTCTCAGTCAATAGAGCCTAATAGGCAGGCTTAATCGCAATGGACAGGCGCCTGCCTCCAAGGCTATCAAAGGGCTTTCTCTATAACAAACATTAAAACACATTTATGTTGCCATTGAAGAATCAAGGACCCTGTAGGTAGCTTAATTTACCAATGTATGTTTAAAAGCACTATACTATTTCAGATGTGTCCATTTACTTGAATCAAAATTGGTGAGAAATAAGTAGCCTGCAGGCCCGTTTGTCCCTCACTGGGTGGGTGGGTTAGGTCATGCAGCTTTAAGACGGCCAGTCAACTAGGCAAACGGGAGTTCCCAAAGCCTCAGAATTTTAAATGCCAAATATCTGCTGTTATTCTATTTCCCTGAAAAGCCAGCGTTAGTTTCAGGACAAAAGAAGTGTGCTATGGTGAGAAAGTAACAGTTTGGTTTATTTTTTCTCTCCAAAGATAATGAAAGAAACAGTCACCTCAGGATCCAGGGCCATTTCGACAACCCATGGGTTGACACACTTGTTCAGAACTGATTAACTTTTTTTAAACTGAGAAGGCAGCAGGGTGTGTGCATGGTACTTCAATCTGCCGGGAGTGAAAGCCATTAGCACAGTTTGAAAAACGTGCTGCAAATTGTTCTGCCAATCAAATTAAGCCATGTAATTCATTTATGACAAGAAGACAGTCATGGATTCTTTATCTGTTTGTTAAGTTTATGGATACAAAAACTAGACAGTAATAAGTTACTACTATCTGAAAATATTAATGATGACACCTACCTGACCATTAGCTAATATTTTTTTCAGTTCAGCAGAAGACTTCTTTAAGCTGGAAAGGGAAAAACATAATTTTTAATGCAAGATCATTGACACCTTTGAATACCACTGAAAATTCCAGAGTAAAAACATATACAGAGACTATATTCTTTACATCCTTCTCCTTGTATAATATTTTTTTCAAAAGTAACTGGCCAAATGGCAAAACTATTGATAAAATGACTGGAACCCTATTAGTAATTTAAAGTGATAAAGAGGCCTACAGTAAAAAATGAAGACAGAATCTGTAGACGCCTCCATGACTTTTTTTGGCTTAGTTCTGCTCCCTTTGGGTAGCCTTTCAGTGGTTATTTTATGTGGACTCTTTATCTGCTAAACACAAAGTACTTAATGATGTGCTCTTAGAATGTTCACATCAAACAAAGGTTACAGAACTTCAAAAGATAAGATGATTTAAATCCTGATCTTTACTATCGTTAGAGTTAAAATTCACTTCCTGGGAAGCAAATGTGCAGTGGAAATAAATCCTGCTACTCTAGCTGTGTGCTCTGGGACAGGTTACTTATTTATTCTCTCTGAACCTCACCTTCCAAAGCAGCTCTTCTCCTGTGTTAGTCATCTGCATAGACAGATGTCATTTAACCTACCACACCTCACCCCAAACTGAAAGATCCCTGAGAACACAGACCACATTTACTCACCTAACTATGTATTCCATTCCCTTCGCACCCTTGAACCTAGCCCAGTGACTTGGCACATGTTTGATAAATAGTGATAATTATTCTGGCTATTATTATATGTTGGGCACACACACTCACTATTCTAAGTAATAATTAGTCTTCTTTCTAAATACTTCTTAAACTTTTGCTATGGTCAAATGAAAACTATGAAACTTTACTCTCTACTTCCCCCCGATTTTATAAAACTGACTTCAACCAAGGGTTCTAAACTTTAACAATGTCCTTCCAAATCTAAGAATTCACGCACTAAAGCAACAGTTAAGAATTTGTAGAATGGAACCAAAGCCAAAATATATATCAAAAAATAAGAAACTGCCTGAAATCAGTCCAGTTAAAAAAAATAAAAAAATAGCAACTACCATTATTTACCATTTATCAACCAGAGGCTGATGACCACACGCCAGGCACTATGCTAAATGCTATTACTTATTATCCTGATTTAATCCTTACAATAACTATACCTCTGTGCATTTGTTAAGGAAAACTGGCCTGTGAGTATAGTTACTCCTAATTTATACTTAAAATATTAAGGTACAGACCTGCTCAAAGTTAGTCTCTTTCTCTTAACACATACTCATACTTTTTTTTTCCTGAAAAACATTTAGATCATTCTATTCCCATTGATGACTCCCAATTTAATAGCTACAATTTTTGTAAAAACAGAAATAACCAAAGAATGCTCAGGCAATGTTTCTCCATAGATATTCCATTTTATTACACAACTTGAAATAATAACATTTTGATTCACTGCATTTACAAAATACCTTTCATCTAAGAAAGAAAATGTGATCCCTTAATACAACTTCATCAACCTTCTAACACCAGAGGTAGATAGAAAGTCTAATCATTCTAATTTTATAGAAGGCAAAACCCAAGATGTTTGGGAAAGGCTTTGCCTTGGCAGTGGGACTTGAATTCCGTAATTATGGCCTAGAAACAGCATATGGATTAGTAAACTCAATTTAACAAACAGACACTCACCTAAGGAAAAAGACGGATTAATGCTTTTGCAGCGGTTCTCAACTTGGCGGTCGAATGACCCTTTCACAGGGGTCACCTAAATACATCTTGCATATCTGATATTTACATTACAATTAATAACAGTAGCAACATTACAGTTATGAAGTAGCAATGAAAATAATATTATGGTTGGGTCACAACACGAGGAACTGTATTTAAAGGGCCAGAGGTTGAGAACCACTGGTTTAGAGTAACAGAGGAAAAAGCTGATTTCATTCATTATGCCAATATCTGGCTACCAGCTTTGTCTGGTAAAAAATTATATCTATGTATTCTGAAATTTTCTTTATGGCCCAGTTTACTTCAATATTTTATTTATCTGTATGGTCACAGTGACTTTTAAAAATCACTTTTAAAGTCTTTTTAAAATTTAAATATGATACAATTATAACCTGGTTATGATACTTTAAGAGGTACACTGAGGCATCCAAAGAAGAGTAAAAGGGTGAAAGGACTAGAAATAATGTCATAAAGCCTGAATAAGCCTTGCCAGTGTGGCTCAGTGGTTGAGCACTGATCCATGAATCAAGAAGTCACTGGTTAGATTCTGGGTCAGGGCACATCCCCAGTAGAGAGCGTGCAGGAGGCAGCCGATAGATGTTTTTCTATCATCCATGCTTCTTTCCTTTCCCCTCTCCCTTCCTCTCTTTCACTCTCTGAAAAATCTATTTAAATCTATTTAAAAAATAAGGCTTTAAAGAAAAGCTGAATGAGTTGGGATAATTTAATACAAAGAAAAGACTTAAAGGGAATCTAAATTAGTTAGTCTGTTCATTCATCCATTCAAGCATTACTTACTATCTCCTATATCCCAAGAATTATGCTAGAAATTGGGAATTCAATAATAAATAAGAGTCACTGTTCTCAATGAGTACAGAATTTACAGGGGACAGAGGTGTTATAATACAACGTCCTAACTGCTATAGTAAGGCAAGCACAGGGGGATTATGGGAATTCATAGAAGGGATACCTGGTATAGATGAGGAAGTGAGTAATAATCAGGGATGGTTTTTAGAAGATAACAGTTTTGTTCCTCAAAGATGACCAAAATTAGCCAGACTGAAGGAGAAGAAGGGGATTAAAAGAAGAGCAAAACAGGAAAGAGGCATCAGATGTGAAAACTCCCAGTAGTGAGAGGAAATGTGATCCATTAAGGGCACCATGCATTTACAGGCAGATCTGGAATGCCAGGTAAGAAGGGGCAAAGTGGCCGGCCTGGGGTCAGAAAGGGCAGAGGATCCACATGTAAAAGGCCACTGCTCACCTGCTGTGAGGGTATACTTCTCCTTGAAGATTGTGAGAAGCAATAAAAGAGGGAAGATAGGAGAAACAAAGATGGCGGCATAGGTAAACACCTGGAATTGCTGCCTCGCACAACCATTTCAAAACCACAATGAAAAGAAAAAACAGACACCACCTAGACCCACAGGAAGGCTGGCTGAGTAGAAATTCTACAACTAGAAAGAGACTGAGACTCAGAGGAGGTGCGGAAGTAAAGTGCAGAGGTACAGAGGCGTGTGAAAAGGGCTCGCAGAAAGGGCTGGCAACTGAGGATATGGTTGTTTTTTTCAATCCGGAGTCACAAGCTCCCAACAGCTCTGAACTCCAGTTCTGGGTGAGTTTCTGGGGACCTAGACTCACATGGGGAGAAGCTGGACTGTCTGGCACCGGGAGGCTTTCTCTCGGCGGTGCTGAAGGACACTGAGACCCGATGCCTCTTAAGACAGGGCTGAGAATCAGCCATAGCTGTTTGCTCCACCCTGTTGATTCCCCGAGACCCTGCCCCACCTAAGCTGTGTCCAGAGGCTTTAACACATAAAAGGCTGGATAGCCTCAGGCAGAAGCTAAAATTGCATCTCCTTAGAGATCCAAGAGCCAGTATACCCAGTGGTCAGAGCGGGACCATCCAGATTACAACTCCTCAGATCCAAAAGGGACACACTCAGGGGGCAGACTCAGTGAGCACCAAAGCCCCACTAAAGCAAGTCTTGCCCCATAAGGGTGTCTCCAGCATAGAAGTTCTCCTACCATAGACGCAGGGAAGCAGCCAAAATGCGGAGACAAAGAAACAGGTCACAAATGACAGAAATGGAGGAAAGCAAATGCCTGGATGTAGAGTTCAAAACCATGGTTATAAGGTTTTCCAAGAATTTTCTAGAGACCGCCGATAAATTTAATGAGACCCTCGAAGATATGAAAAAGGACCAGCTAGAAATTAAGCATAACTGACTGAAATAAAGAACAATATTCAGAGATCCAACAGCAGACTAGAGGATCGTAAGAATCAAGTCAAAGATTTGAAATACGAAGAAGCAAAAAACACCCAAGCAGAAAAGCAAAAAGAATCCAAAAATATGAAGATAATGTAAGGAGCCTCTGGGACAACTTCAAGCATACCAACATCCAAATTATAGGGGTGCCAGAAGAAGAGAGAGAGCAAGATACTGAAAACCTATTTGAAGAAATAATGACAGAAAACTTCCCCCATCTGGTGAAAGAAATGGACTTACAAGTCCAGGAAGCACAGAGAACCCCAAACAAAAGAAATCGAAGGAGGACCACACCAAGACACATACTAATTAAAATGCCAAGGGCAAAAGACAAAGAGAGAATCTTAAAAGCAGCAAGAGAAAAGCAGTCAGTTAACTACGAGGGGGCACCCATACGACTGTCAGCTGATTTCTCAACAGAAACTTTACAGGCCAGAAGGGAGTGGCAAGAAATATTCAAAGTGATGAATAGCAAGAACCTATAACCAAGATTACTTTACCCAGCAAAGCTATCATTCAGATTTGAAGGTCAGATAAAGAGCTTCACAGACAAGAAAAAGCTAAAAGAGTTCATCACCACCCAACCAGTATTATATGAAAAGAGGGAAGATAGGTTTAGAACTCACATCAGCAAGATAATTCTGACCACAGTGTGCAGGAGGGACTTCAATGGGGCAAAAATGGAGGGAAGAAACTATTGGGAGGCTGTAGCAATGATCTAGACCCTGAACAACCTTTATAGCAACAGGGGTGCTGGCAAGTAGACAAGATTCCAGAATGATTTAGAGTAGGGAATGACTGCATGTGGGGCTAAGGAAACCCCAAGAGGCTCTGCAGGATGACGGGCAGGTCATCTGGGGTAAGCAGCTGGGTAATATGAGAGAATTCACTAAGGTCGGAAATCTCAGAGAAGTATGTTTAGAGGGAAGACGACTGGCAGAGTTATCAACTAGAAGAGAGAACAGCCCTGTTCTATGGCTAAACCAAATCTTTGAGTGGGTAGTAAAGGTAGACAAATCTCAGTCCATAAAAAAGAGTGTTCTGAGATTCAGCTACATGAAAATGGAAGAGGCTACCTTGGTGAATAAAGAGCATTCTGCCACAGAGATGTTCAGGAAGAGTCTGGATGATCGCCTAGCAAGCTGAAGTCAAGCATCTAAGGAGAGTAGGCTTAGATCGGGGCTCCTCCTCACATCACAGGCAGAGTCTTTCACAAACACAGAGCTGGCCAGGACACTCTCCTACTGAAAGTCGTCTATATATATTGAGAGGAAAATTCAAACACATGACCTTGCATGACCTGGCTCCTGTATATCTCCTTTCCTCTGATCACCCCATTGCTCTTCTCCTCTCTCTCCATACCTCCCCTCAACTCAGCACCCCATCCCTGTGCACAGCCAAACTGGCCTACTTACAAGTATGCTGTGTTCCTTTTCACCCCAGCCTTCACATATGCTCTCCCCTCCCTCTGAAGTGCCCCTTCTCTGGCTCTTGATGTAGCTAGTCCTACTCATCCTTCTGGGAAATGTCA
Source organism: Murina feae (assembly GCA_004026665.1). Classification (NCBI taxonomy): domain Eukaryota; kingdom Metazoa; phylum Chordata; class Mammalia; order Chiroptera; family Vespertilionidae; genus Murina; species Murina feae. The sequence goes on from PVJC01001195.1 coordinate 29,843, forward strand.
CTCTTCTTCAGAGAGTCTTCCCTGAGCATGCAGCCTAAATCTAAACATATTCCTGCCTACTCTGCTCTCTTCAAAACTTGCTTCCAAACCAATTATATAGTTATTTGTATTTTTGGATTGGGGGGGAAGGGGTCTGTGTGCTTACAAGATAGCAAACTCCAAAGGACAAGCACCTAATGAATTGAAGACACTCAATAAAATTGATTAATTATCAACATGAGGCACAGAACAAGGCCATGCCAGGGTGGCCTATTAAAATCACCTGCAGGACTTGTTCAAGTTGCATTCCTCCCATAATAGAAATCACTACTGGAGCAAACGGCTACGATTTGGGAGGCTGTCATATCCTAAGGCAGTGGTTCTCAACCTTCCTAATGCCGTGACCCTTTAATATAGTTCCTCATGCTGTGGTGACCTCCAACCATAAAATTATTTTTGTTGCTACTTCATAACTGTAATTTTGCAACTGTCATGAATCAAAATGCAAATATCTGATATGCAAGATGTATTCAGGGGACCCCTGTGTAAGGGTTGTTCAACCCCCAAAGGGGTCTTGACCCACAGGTTGAGAACCACTGCCCTAAGGGAAGATGCTGCAACAAAAGGCTGAGAACCACTAGATCAGACACTCTCTGTCCAACCCAAAAATTTAATAATACTCGGAGTATAAATTATACTTTAAAAAAAACCAAGCTAATTCATTCATGTTAAAACCAAACCTGAGAGAACTGAAAATTTATTCTGCCTCTTCTCTGTCTTGCCATCTTTTTCAACTCTATTCTCTTTTTATAAAATTATAAAATTTGACCTAAAACACCAGGGAAAGTCTTTGTTTTTCCTCAAGGCTCATGGTCAGTCTGTGTAAATATCTTTTCTGCAAGTAGTAGTAGTAATTAAATGCCCTGACCTCTATGAGTTGAGTGTAATGAGTGGCCCTCAGTCCCTATGCTTCTACTCTGTTGGACCATGGTTCTCATGCCCAACAAGTAGGAAGAGAGAAGCTACAAAGCATTGCTTGGCAAGGTCAAGCCCCTGGATGAGAACTAAAAAATCTACCCCATGATCACAAGACAGATGACCCACTGGTGAATAACCAGGCTGTATTTTAAGACAGAATGAATTGCTTAAGAAGGAACCATACTTTAAGAGTAGTATGTTTGTAGAAGAAAATTTGGGGGGTAGATATAATGACACTACATCAAGGAAGTGACTCTGGGGAGGGGACAGGAATAAAGATAGAGTCAGGGCAGAGACTTTAAATTACCTACAGTAAAGTCCCCTGGCAAAACAAAACGAAACAAAAACCAAGACTCAGGGTTAGGAGGGTAAGGAGACGTATGGAAGGGAAAGTAGAAGCCTAAACTACATCTCAGCTGATAAAGGGCCGTGCCAATACTAGCTACAGCCTTAAACCCAGAAAAACCTGGCATAGGATGGAAGGTTTCATGTTGGTTTGTCAGTCACTGACGTGAATACATACACACAGAGCAATCACCTTCTCTGGGTCATCTTCAAATACAGGCATCTCATTTTATAGCACTTTGCGCCTTATTTACTTTGCAAGATACTATGTTTTTTACAAAGTGAAGGTTTCCAGCAATCCTGCATTGAGCAAATCTACAGCACCATTTTTCTAATAGCATTTACTCACTTTGTGTCTAAGTCACATTTTAGTAATTCTTGCAATATTTCAAACTTTTTCATTATTTGTTATGGTGATCTGTGATGAGTGATCTTTGACGTCACTATTGTCATTGTTTTGGGGAGCTGTAAACTGCATCTATATAATATAGCAAACTTAATAAATGTGTGTGCTCTGACTGCTCCACTGACTGGCCCTGTGTGTGTCTCTCTCTCCTCCAGCCTCCCCATTACCTTACATACAACAATATTGAAATTAGGCCAATTAATAACCCTATAGTGGCCTCTGCATATTCAGGAGGAGAAGTCAATGAAAACTTCAAAGCTTCAAAGGACAGGCTGACTCTCCTGTTAGGAAATAATGTAGCTGGTGAGTTTAAGTTGAAGCCAGTGCTCATTTACCATTCTGAAAATCCTAGGACCCTTAAGAATTATGCTAAATCTACTCTGCCTGTACTCCATAAATGGACCAGCAAAGCCTGGATAACAGCATGTCTGTTTACAACATGGTTTAATGAATATTTTAAGCCTACTAAAATTGAAACCTACTGTGCAAAAAAAAAAAAAAAAAATTCTTTCCCTATATTACTGCTCGTTGACAATGTGCCCTATCACCCAAGAGCTCTGATAAAGATGTACAACGAGATTAATGTTGTATTCATGCATGCTAACAGAACATTCATTCTGCAACCCATGGACCAAGGAATAATCATGACTTTTAACTCTTATTCAATAAATATATTTTGTAAGGCTGCCATAGATAGTGATTCCTATTAAGAACATTCATGATACATGAAAGAGGTCAAATAATAAGAGTTTAGAAGAAACTGAATCCAATCTTCAAGGGTGACTTTTAGGGGTTCAAGACTTCACTGGGGGAAGTAACTGCAGATGTAGTGGAAATAGCAAGAGAACTAGAATTAAAGTGGAGCCTAAAGATGTGAATGAACTGCTGCAATTTCATGATATAACTTAACTCCTGTTGTTCCTTATGGACGTGATTTTTTGAGATGGAATCTACTCCTGGTAAAGATAACGTGAAGATTGTTGAAATAACAAAAAAGGTTAAGAATCTAATCTAATAAAAGAGTACTAGGCAAATTAACCCTCACTCTGTTACACCTAAGCCATGCCCACCAGCCAAGCCCACCAGCCAATCAGAGCAACAATATGCAAATTAACCCAGCCAAGATGGCGGCCAGCAGTCACGGAGCTAGAGCAAACAGGAAGTCAGCAGTGGAAGAAACTGCTTGCCTAGGCTGGCTGTGGCCTCCGCTCAAGGCAACAAAGTTTCAATTATAGAAGCCACAGAGCTGAAGCAAACAGGAGGCTTCGTTGTCTGCCTAGGCAGGCTGTGGCCTCCGCTCAAGGCAACAAAGTTTCAATTATATACGATAAATAAACCCCAGAAACCTGCTTCCAGCCAGCCTCGCTGGGACCTTGGGTCAATGGGAACTGTGGCCAGCCTGCAAACAGCCATAAGCCCCTCACCCAGGCTGGCCAGGCAACCCAGTAGGGACCCAAACCCTCAAAGGGCTGTGGGCAGCCTGAAAACAGCCCTCAGTCCCTCAGCCAGGCTGGCCACACCCCCATGGGATGAGGGTCCCCAATGAGGGGCTTGGCCAGCCTGCAAAGAGCCATCAGCCCCTCACCTAGGCTGGCCAGGCACGCCAGCAGGTGGACATTCCCCGAGAGGTCCCAGACTGCAAGAGGGCACAGGCCAGGCTGAGTGACCACCCCCCCTCCCCGAGTGCACAAATTTTTGTGCACTGGGCCCCTAGTATTACATAATGTTAGTTGATAAAATAGCTGGCAGAGCTTGAGAGAATTGACTTCAATTTTGAAAGAAGTTCTACTGTTGGTAAAATGCTGTCAAACAGTGTCACATGCTACAGAAAAATCATTTGTGAGAGGAAGAGTCAGTTGATGTGGCAAAATTTACTGCTGCCTTATTTTAAGAAGTTGCCACAGCCAACCCCAACCTTTAGCAACCGTCACTCTGATCAGTCAGTAGCTGTTAGCATCAAGATAAGAACCACCACCAGCAAAAAGATCAGGACTTGCTGCAGGCTCCAATGATGTTACCTCTTTGTAGCAATAAAGTATTTTTTAATTAAGGTATGTATATTTTTTAGCCAAAATGCTACTATACACTTAATAAACTACACTATAGTGCAAGTAAAACTTTTATCAGGAAACCAAAATATTCATGTGAGTTGCTTCATTGTATTATATCCTTTATTGTGGTGGTCTAGAATGGAACCCACAATATCTCTGAGGTATGCATGCACAACAATATGTTTACTAGCTAAATAACTGAAAGTACTAGTATAACAAAGATGACCTAGAAATCTGTCAACTTAAGCAGGTCACTCCTTCTATTTAAGCACCGTGATAGTCTGGAAGTTCTCAAGCCTGACAGAAAAACACTTTGAAAGGCTCAAGTCTCTAGTATCCATCACAGTGTGGGGCAATGTTAGCATGAGTTGATGAAAATTATCTTCCTTCCAAAATAGCTTCAACCTCCTGTGCAACCAAAGATACAAAAATGAGCAACATGGCTGGTCAATTTAAATTTTACCACATTACTCTTTCCTTATCTCTTTCTAGTTAAGATGTTAATAGATAATGATACTGCTAAGTTGGACAAGCAAGAAAAAAAAGATGGACAAGCAAGAAAAAAAAGCATTAAACAATTTATAAACCAACCATCAAGGCATGAAATAGTCAAAGGCACTGAATTTTCTGTATAATTTGGTAATTGAAGGAAAACCATTCCATAGACCAAAATTAACAGTTTAACATGTTGAATTTTATCTTTCCCTATAAGGTCCTTTCTTTTTGGTTGATATGTGGCTAGCTAGGGTAACCTAACTGGTCAAATTTCTTCTATAAGACCAAAAAAATACAGATTTTTTTGGTTTTATAGAAAAGAGGTGATATCCCATTTATCTCTTCCCCACTCCCAACTTTGTAGATAATCATGTGTATGGACATACTTTACTCCTTGCTCTCACCTATTGCTTGGAAGTGCATCTGAGACTGCTGGGCTGCTGTGTTGAGAGGGTCCAGCACGGGTATTCACCTACAAGTAAAGAAAGAATCTTGATCAGTTTTATGTTCTGAGGATACAGTTCTAATTAACCTATAATGTGCCACAAATTTCTCATTTCACTATGAAGGTTAATTAGTTTGATGCTAGATAGACTCATGGTTGGATTCTATTTAGTATATAGGTTACAGAACTATATAAACTGCATATTACATAATACTCTATTACTGTCACTATTCAAATACTTAAACAGTGCTGAGAAAAAGAAGAGATAAATAGGAAATTTTTTCTATTTATTGTCTAGAATTGAATTTAATTCTAGAGTAAAAATTCCATTTACCATTTTGTTCTGTTTTATAGACAAAAACCCAAGACCCATATGTTCAAAAAAGTACATTAAGAATACATCAGGGGTTAGTGGTGAACCTCAAGCTGTCATATTCTTCCAACTCTAAAACTAAGCTGAACACTGTAGAATGTTCCATATTCACACACAAAAAATGAAGTCTAAGTAATGAATTATAAAATGTTTGAACCTAAAAGCGAGATTTTCCTTCAAAGGTAAAGCCTTAAAACAGAAATCCAGAATTTGAAATGTACAGAACAATGAAAAGACATTAAATAGATATATGTTTCTAGCATAAATATGTCAAAAAAAGAGGGGGGTATTCTGTGGGCACTATGCTTATGTGCTTTATTAATCACTGAAATGAAGTCTATATTTTCACTCAAATAAATCTTTGTGGAGACCAGTACCCAGGCTCATTCTGAAGAAACAGACCAACAAACAATTCCAAATAATAAAATATATAGCAATAAAACCCCTGTATCCAAATACATACACATATTAAGCAAGTGCTACAGATGACTCCCCCTCCACCTCCCATTTTAAAAAAGAAAAAAAGATTACTTGTCAGAGCTTGAGAAAGTGCAGTTTTATTTGACATTTCAATAAGTGGAACACAGCATTACAAATCCATCTAACTTTACTGAAACAATTATTGAAATTCGTACCTTCAGGCCATGTATGTTCCGTTCCCCAGGAGGCTTGCAGGCTGAAACAGTAATTGACTAAATTGTAGAACACATCAGGGCCATTTACAAATTTGCTCAAAATGAATCGTTTAAAAAGAAATGAGGGTGACACCAAAATTAGCAGAGAGAAATGATTGAAAAGTGGCTCCCAAGACCCAAAGTGGGAATTATGAACCAGGGTTTTTAACTTGCAGGACTGAGCATTTATAAATGCAAAGAGCTTTCTGACACCACCTTATATAAATTCCAATTTCTGCTTAAAACATATAAAAATCAAGTTAACTGAGCTAAAATGATTATATTCCTTTCATAATTCAAATTTCTGCATTCTTTCATCACTCTACTACATTGTATGTCTGCTATCACTGAAACTACTTTGAAAATAGCTAGGTTTTTCAGAGGTGGGGCAGGAGGGGGGTAGACGGGAGACAGAGGAGTAGAGGGTCTTTTAAAGCCAAAATGATTGTTAGAGATTCAAAGATGGAATGTTCAAGTCTGCACAGCAATAAGCAATCAAACTTCATAAAATACAGAGATATCACCAATTTTACTATATTTCTTGCAAATCTTGACATGTGCTAATATTTAAGTCTAAAGATAAAGCTGTGCCAAGAAAAATAATATTAATTTCCTGACACCATACTGAGTTAGAGGTTAGTATTTTTCTAATTCAGCAAATGCTTCTTCATCAAATGTTAAAAATAGAAAAGCTTCCTGCCCATGCTATAGGCTGCTTCCATCTGAAACCTACAGTGCCCTACATATTATGTTAAGGGGCTGTCAATTTTGATAGATTGTTTGGGGAAGAATGAATTTGATTTTTTTCCTCCTCTCTCAGATGTACATGCATTTTTCCTTTTTCTGACAACAAGAAATACAGCTATTTAATAATAATAATATGAGTAATAATTACAAAGCACATCAGTAGCTTTAAATTTATATACTTCAAGTATATTCAAATTTATTGTTATTTTCCTAGAAAATATATCCAAACCTTAATAAAGAATTTTTATTTGTTTTTCCAAAATACATAAAAAGTAAGACTCCAAAACTTCTTTCCTTAAAATGGAAATTAAAATTTTGAACAAAACAACAGTCACATAGATTTGACACTTGGTCTTCAGGGACCATTAATACTTCCTAAGACAACATTTCAGAGTATTTCCACCGAAGTACTCAGTGCATTCATAAGCTTTATTTAATAAGTGACAAACTAAGAACATAGAGACAGACATCAACTCTTATTCTGAACATCTGCTTCGTTCCTCAGTTTCAAACCTTTATGACTGAAAATCTGATAACCCATGAACACAGACAACAGTGTGTGGTAGGCCTGGGTGAGGGTGGGGGTAGGTGGAGGGGGCAATATGGGAATACTAATAAAAGGGATTTATGTAATACTTTCAACAATGAAGATAAATTAAAAAACAAAGCAAAATAAAAACCTAGTAACCCCATATTTCCTAAGTTGTAGAGTCAGAAGTTACTATAAAACTAGTAATTTTCATACTTACTAACATTTAACATATTTTTCTAACAACAGAGAGGACTTGTAGCTATGAGCTGGGAGTTACCATCCAAAGCAATTGTCCTACTTGGAATGAAGAGAACATCTGGTGCTAGAACAGAAGCCTTATCTCCGGTCTTTCTCACTTATTCAGTCCAGAAATTCTTAACATGGGGCCTGACCACAGAATCTAAGGTCTGAGGGTCTCTAACTAACTACACAGACCCAGTTAATATATCCAATATGTCTATATACTAATTGTACAAGTTTGTTTAATCTCACTTACCTATATGTGATGTACATAAGCAAGTAAAAAGCAAGACTACAAAAAAACTAAAAGGAGTTGTACAATAGCATGCAAAACAACCTACACAAACCCATGGGGGTAGGTAGAGTAACTAAGTCTCATATTTTTAAAAATTTAAATTTGGCATGGAAGGACTTCATTTAATAATTTATTGGAGCCTAATCAGTTCTGTGTTAGGCATACTCCTCACTCTTCTCCACTCTCCTACAAACCCCTATAATCTTCCCCCATACACACCACTAATATTTTAACTTACATGCCTCTGCTTTCTTTTCTTTTTTTAGCCTTTTAATTACTTTTTTTAAAAGAAGCTTCTTTTAAAAAAAAATAGCTTTCTGACTCTGTGCTGTGCCTTCAGTACTTTCACAGCGATTTTCTGCTCCTAAATGAGGAAAGCACGCCTGATCTTGCCACAGACACACTTAGCACACATGGATCCACCACAGGCTCTGCTGACATGTTTCACCGTTTTAGATAACCTCGTTAGGACTTTAGGTCTCACAGCACAAACTCCACGCAGTTGGCCTGGGCACATGCCACATGCAGATTTGGTGGCTTTCCCAACTTTCTTAGTATAGAGATAAATAATTCTACTACTGGGAGTTCAAGGCAGTCTAGTTTTATTAGAGGCTGTATTGTAGGACAGCATCAACGTATGTCAAATGCTGGACCATCGTGCATGCCTGAAGCCACCATCCTTGGGAGAGGAAAACTGCCTTTCTACTTTCAGCAAATTATATTAAAAACAAAATTCTTATTCAAAGGGTACATTAACCACTTATAAGCTGTGTGATTATAAAATTAGTAAACCTCCCTGGACTTCAATATTCTTACCTATACAATGAAAGCAATAATACCTAATAGGCAAAACTGTTGGGAGAATTATAAATAATAACACAGCAATATGAGCACGGGAATAGACCAGATGTCTGAAAATGGTTATTATCAGGGGAGGGGGCACAATGGCATACAGAGTAACACTGACAGGACTGCTCACAAAAGAAAAAATATTCCTTGTACAGAAACAAAGTTGAAACTTGACAAAGTTTTCCAGTCACTAAAAATATTAAAAAGCAATTTGCATCCTTATTATTGGACTAATATTCTTGTTTCAGACATACTGTCAATGGCCCAATTTTATTTACTTAGGTCTTTAATAAGCTATTATTAATAATTTACTAAGTACTCCCAACCCCACCTCCTACATTATTGCCAGAAGAGCAGCCCTGCTCTTGAACCCAGCTCTTGCGGGCTGGCCGAGTCACCTGTCTTTGGAGACTTTATCAGTGCAAATAAGAGTCTACTAGTTAATTGAGCCGTTCAAATTTCAGAGTGTTATAGGTAATGAAAGTCTAGAATGTTTAATTGGAAAACTCATACCATGATTATTTGTACAGTATCAGTTAACGAAAGTTTAACTTTTAATTATTTCAATTAACTTATTTCTAGAAGAGTTACTTAGAGAATTTCCATATCTGTTCCATCAGTTAGAAAACATGGATTCCAAGTAGGATAATATATAATGGGTAAAAGACTTAATGCTTTATTTAATTAAACTGCTCTTTTTCTCCATTATTCAAATTTTGAGGGAACATTCATATACATGTGAACAATCATATCCGATATAAGCTAGTAATGACAAACCTAAAAGGGAATAAAGCAAATTATTTAACCAAGTGATTCACCAAGACTTACCTTAATCAGCTTATATTTTTGGAGACTTAAAATTTTCCATTTATGAGAACTTTCCCTTATTTAGAAAAAGCTACCCTAAAAAAAACAGCTCCAAACATTCTACCAAAAATTCTCTTCTAAAGTCCTTGGTAAACCTTGGCTTCTGTTCTAGCTGAAAGCTTTCTCCACTACAGCAGCTTGGACTATCATCATGAGTCACAATTTATAAATACCCAAAATTAAAGGAATTCATTTGCCTTGGTTTAGAAACCATGTGGACCCCCAAAGTATTCTTTAAGCGAATGTAAATATGTACTTCAAAAACAAAAGAACAATCTAGTTAGTTTAATTTACTCTAGTAAATTAGATATTTTATCTGCCATAACTATAATATAGCCTGCAATTCCCACAATAATGAATACTTCTTTTGTGGGTTTGTTTGTGGGTGGTTTTTTTTTCCAAATTAAGAGCTAAACAACATGTTATGTGCATTTAAACCTTTAGAAAACATAACTGTTGATGAAACAGTTTACTGAAATAATCACTGTTGATTAGAATTTGTTCAACATTACCTCTTGGAAATATCTGCAGAGGCTCTATTAACTGTCCATTTACTTGCTGTTCCATTACTGTGGAATAATACTGCAAAGAGATTATAGAAAGAGATTAGTCAGTAATGTATGAATACTGGAACAGGCTCTTATGGGTTGCTTAATTCATAGTACTTTTGTAAATTGCTGGTGTGTATATATAAGCCTCGGGAATACTTTGTCCCCATTTGCACATTAAAATGACTACAGTGAATATTCAGGATTGAAAGCCCAGTATAGTGTTATCTGCCACACTGTCATTTATCTTTGAAAGTAAAATTGTTGATTAAGACTTCAGATTAATATTTGATCGGTAGAAGTATTTTGAAAATGAAATGTATTAAAAATAACACAAGGCATTTTAGTGGAATGCTTTCTTATTCATTTCCCCAGGATTTTGCAAAGCAAAATGAAGATGCCTCACATTTAGCTTGGACCTCTTTGCCAGTTAATTAATCAAACATTATTCGTATTTGGGTATAAAATACACAGATCATGAAAAACTAAGTAATAGAGATTGAAGAACAAGCAAACAAGATATGACTGATCCAAAGATGATAGGATAACTTGATAAAAAGGTAGCCCAGTTTCAAACAAACATACCTTTATGCTTTGATCTTATCAACACTTAGTATAAATCAAATTGCACTTTTAAATTCTGGGTACAAAAAAATAGTTTCCAGTAAAAAAGCTTTCACGCTCCTTCGAAAACAGATTCATTCAGTAGGTTATATTATAGTCTGGTGACTCCCATTTTCCTTAAAATGAGAGTCGATGAGCTTATGTCCATCTAACTTGGAAACCGCTTCTGTGCCCTCACTTCCTTAACACTTGATAAACAACAAAGTGATGTTCTTGGTGGCAAAATATCAACAACGAAAACTTCTGATTTGGTGTTTTGAGGGGCTATTTTTATATTAAAAACATGTTGTTTAACGACTACATTTTCAGGAAATTCTTCCTTGATCATTATGTGCTGACATTCTTAAGTTTCTTTTGAGAAGATATAGATTTTTGTCTTCTTATTGCTTTTATCTACATTAAATTATTATAAAATCAAGTTTTCTTGTTTCCCTTAGAAGTAATGTAATTCTTTATTTCTACATCTTAAATTCTACATCATCTTGGAAATAAAAAAGTTAACAAGTCTAGGCTCTTTGCCCTAAAAATAAACTGAAGGTGAATTTGTGACAGATATGGATGATGTAAGGGTACCCTCTCTCCAAGGGCTTTCAAACTATAAAGGAAACTGATCCTCTCTTTCTATGTATGTAAAAACTTATATACATACAGCAAAAACATATGCGACGTACTCTCAGAATACATACTAAAGTAGATGTCTTTCAGGGGACTATATTCCTTAAAACTCCAGAAATATAGTGTCGCTATTACTCAAACAGTGATGACAAGTAAATGAAATATCAATCATGTAGGCTGTCAACCTTTTGGGACAGCAATAACTGTTAACAAGTAGTCTGGAAAAATTGTCCGAAAATGACTTGTCCTCAGCATACCAGTGTTTGAGGTTCCTTGGAAAATTAAGATGCCAGTGGCTATTTGGAACATTGCTCAGGTATTCTTTTTAATGGGAAATTTGCTGGTTATTGATCCACAGCATGTACCCCCTTGCTTCTGGAAGGCTGCAAGCAACTTTCCAATCAGTGGCTGTCAAAAAAATTACTGCCTTTTTATACTGATACAAGACAACAGCAGTGGTGGTGTTCTCCTATAGTTAATGCTTTTCTTTAATTAACTGCTATGTACAATAGGTTAGTAATTTTAGTTACTTCTTCACCACAATCCTAGAAATCAAAGTAAAATATCCTTATGCTTTATCTAACAAATTAATTATAGTGTTGTCTGAAACTGGTGCTTGGGGTCAAGTTTGAAAACAAATAACCTCAAATGTAAAGGGTCAAAACAGGTACAATGCATTTTTTTTCCCTACTATAAAACCTTGCATGCATGAAATTGACCTGTTTTCCAACTTTATTTATTTACCTCACGAAATAAATTTTTAAAAATGATTTTCCTTTCATTTCAAACCTGTGTCAAATCACCTGGGAAGCTATATATATATTTAAAATCACTGTAAGGCTTTGTTAGCAACCTATAAACATCTCTTTGGATTGTATGATTAACTCAGTCACAGTAATGATACTAAGTATGCCACTTGCCAGTTCCTCTAAAGCAAGTAGTCAGAATTTGTTTTTTATTTTCTACATTTCTTCCAAATTCAGGGAACATTTTCTCCTGCTGAATTACTGATTTTGATCTGTGTTTGTAGTAACAGAGAATCTGTGTTCCACACAGCAAAGTAATTCCCCATAAGGGCAAACTATAACGGGTGGTGATTAAACCTGTGGTGCGGGCCTACTCCAGGCAACTGGCCTGAGGAACAGGCCTGTGGAGGACCAGGAGGCTGCCAACAAGGCACCAGGCCTAGGAGCTCAGCCTACTACTTATACGGCGTTTCCTAAGGGGCATGGATAAAACTCGAGCCACACACAGTGTCTCCTGGCACAGAGCAGGCCTATGCTGCCTAGTGAAATAAGCAAGGAACTTGGAGGAGTTAGAGGACTCAAACCCAGGAGTCTCAGTACTGGCCATTTCTGAGCACAGGATTTATGTGGACTTATAATGAGAAAATACAAGATAACACTTAATAAGCTGCAAAGTAAGTTATTTTTAGATCTGATCCTCTCAGTGTTTTTATATATTCTCCCTTTAAAGGGATTCTTTCCAATTTTGTTCCAAATGGTGATAAAACATAAACAATGACAAAGATGACTTCTACCAGACAAAAACAAAAAAAAAAAAAACAACCAAGCAAAGGCCTAAATCTTGTATGCCAAGATGCTTCACATGGTTCAGACAGAAAAATAACAGTAACTGTTATAACTTTAATGAAGTCATAATTTTAAGTTTATCTAAATAACTTCCTGAGCTTAGTCTCTATAATTCTAAGCTGGCTTTCATTGCTCCTAACACAAATCCCTGCACATAGTAGGTGCTTGATAAATACATATTAATTGAAATGGGGTCCAGTCTTGACTCTGCCACTTATTAACTTGCAGTGGTCTCCAATAAGTCATTTAACCTCAATGAACCTCAGTTTCCTCCAAATGAGAATAAAGAGATCTACTGTATAATACACGGTTAGTGTGAAGCTCAAAATTAAACTGCGGAATAGAATGATTAACGTAATGCATTAATAGTAATTGAGAAATTTAAAAGTGAACCTTCTGATACTGTAAAAATATTAAGCACAGCATTTGGAGTAGAAATGCTCCAGCATTTAAAAACACAGAAGCAATTTTGTATAAAAAGTATAAAACGTTGTGCTCAACCTGAATACATCAGCAGCAGTTACAAAATGTTTTTTGCTGGTATCCCTTGCAGAATCCGTTACATGCAGTAATTGAAGCAATAATCAATAAGCTAACTGAGTAAAAGATTAATCAGGTTTGTGATTGCTAATGGAATCTCCAGTACCAGACTCAGATTAGTTTCAGAGTCCCTTTGAGATGCTTTTCAAAATCCTTAAACAATTTTAATAAGGATGTGACAAAGTTTAGCATAGTTATCCAAAAATCTAATTAATTTCAAACAGAGGGCCAGATTCAACAAGGGGATAGCAGGAACAGTTTTTGGCTTTGTTTTGTTTCCAAGTTTATCCAACAGTGTTCCTATTTGTTATAAACCTAATTCTAATTCTAAAAACACAATTCAATCAATAATTACAAGATTTTTTCTTCATGGAAATCTGCCATATGAGAAACCTGAATTCCAAAACAGCAGTTTAATTTTACAAGGACCAAGTTCTCTATTAAAAGAGAGAGAAGACAAAGAGCAACATACACACCGAGAAACAACTATCGGTCATTGAACGCCTCCTGTGTTGGGCTCAGTATGGCATACCTACATTTATTCATTTAATTTGTCACAGTCTTATCCTATTCTGTGAGGGTCATCACCCCTGTATTTCACAGACAAAACAAAGGCTTTGTCAGTGAATCAAGAAAAATAATTCTTTCAATCTAGTTCATGCACTCAGAACAAGCAATGTATGTTTACTATTTAAAAGCCAAAAGGTAAATTACCTGATAATTCTTATACACAAAACATTTAACTAGATAAAGCAGGCTCTTGGGTGGACTGCTTAGCTGGTGGAGAGCTTTACTTCCTCATTCACACCCTGTATGGGTTAGGCCAGGTCACCCGATCTTTCAGGGGATACATGAGGTAGCACGGTGCATTGCAAGGATCCCTGTGCTCACAAGGAGCCTTCCTGCCTTCTTCAGTGACCCTCTCTGGCTTTCCTACCTCCCTCACTACTGTGCTCCGTTTCCTGTAAGTGGTTTTCCCCCCACCCATCCTTTAAATGATGGAGTTCCCCATGGTTTTTCATCAACCTTTTCTTCTTATTTTGTACTCTCCCTGAGTTAACTTCAGCCACTTCAAAGGTTTCAATTACCAGAGGAGTCATTGAGACTAATTAGGAGCTGATGAATCACAAATCTTTATTTCCAGCCCAGATTTCTCTTCTAAGATTTGGTACATAACCAATTGGTTGTCCACAGGCTCCTCAGATTCAACAGGTCCCTACCTCTCCCACCTCTCCCGCATGCCTTAGACCTGTCTTCTGCCACCTGCGTTCATATCTCAGTAAATGACATCACAGTGACCTGGTTTTCCACACGAGACCTCTGAAAGCAATCCCGAGCACCTCTCTTTCCTTCTTCCCCACACTCAATCAGCAGTCTTATTAACTCTGCATCTTCCCACCTCTCAAATCCCTCAAGCTAGGGCCCTCCATGATCTAGCCCACCTTCCTTCCCATCCTCATCTCCTATCTTCCCTTCCTCCCCACCTCACTGCCCATAAGACACTGAATCACGGGCAGCTCCTCCTGAATGCACCAGGCATCCTTTCACCCGAGCCTTTACTCTTTTCTCTGCCTAAAACACCCTTCCCAGTCCCCTTGTCCTCTTAATCCACCTGGGCATCACCCTCTTCAGGAAGGCTTCTCTGTCCCCAAAGCCAAATCAGGTGCCTCTTTGTGCTTAGAGAGCTCCTAACACTTGAACTTTTTATCGCATTTATCCCTCTGCCGGGTCATGAGCTTTTCTTATCCTCCCACACTGAACACTATTTCCTTTTTTGTTAATCTCCCTGACTGGACAATGAGTTCCTGAAGAAATAAACTATATGTTCATTGCACCCCCACCACCTGGCATAACACTTGGCCAGACAGCTGCTATCCCATAAATATTTGCTGTATGAAAAACTGGTTGTGGGAATAGGGGGCAAATCAGTGAGTGAGTGATCTCAGGTGCCAGCTCTACGTTTAGTAGCCACGTGACCTTGAAAAAGGCATTCGATTGGTTTGTGCCTCAGTAATCTCAGCTGTAAAAATGGGAAAAATACCTCCTCTGCTCACCGCATAAAGGTATTAAGAAGAACCAAATCAAAGTAGCTGGTATATGGGAAGCTCTCTTACAAAATACTTGAAAAAAAATCTTGAAAGAGGGCACAGTGCTAGAAATTTCCCACTTCCAAGCAACAGCACTTAGAAGAAAATGTTTACAACAACAGGTGACACAGAAACTATTAAACAAGATCAAAGACATTTTTAGACTAAGTACAGAAGAATTCAGCTAATTGGTTTATGAAGGCTGAGTCAGTATCCCTTCCCTTTCCCTAATTACCACAGCACTGTAAACAGTAAAATAAGCAAAAGGGCACTATGAGGAGCAATGCCTGCTTCTCTTCTGCAAGTTCATTAAGGCCCAGGGCTACGTTTTGTGTATTTTCTCTTAACACAAAGGTATTAACCTGGGTCTAGATGAGCCTCCGGAGATCCTTAAGTTGCTTAAATTATGTGAAATGTCACATTGTATGAATTTTCTGGGAAAAGAAAAAATAACTTGGCAGATTTTCAAAAAGGCCTGTGTCTCCTAAACCCTAAGTAGGTACTGTCATGCAATGCCTACTGTGTGCTTTACACATAATTGGTGCCCCCAAATGTTTAAGGGAAGGAAGCAGAAAGGAACTAATACACACATGATAACTATCCTCATTGGTGGTACTTCTAATTCACTCAGTGGCAAGTCTTACATATAAAAAAGGGCTTATTTATTAATCTATACATTTATAATAAAACAGTATCCTAAATCTCTCCTTAGCATGTCTTCTAACAGATAATATAATTAGTGCAGTATTTCAACTTATAAGGAAGAACATGCTATTTTTTTCCTAATGATAAAATTTTCAAATTCCTGTTTTGTCAATATTGTAAGCATACCCCATTATATGTAGCTCAGTCAGTAATTACAGCAATAATCAATAAACTAACCAGCTATTTGCAGTCCATAGTTAATTTATTAGTTTTCCCAGTGAAGAACCCAACAATCTTAATTCTGCCAAATGACTACAAATTCAATTACAACACCACTCAGAAGTGTCATCCATTATACTTTCTTTCAATTATTTTTTATACTTTACATTAAGAGGCTTTCCCTCTGTGACACTGACCTCTCAGGAAGAACACAACTGCTCCAGTGTTCAAAAGTAACATATGAAGCTGGTCTATTGTGAATACCAAATTAATAGCTACAGACTTACTTGGCTTCAAGTCCCCCCAACTCCTCACTCACCTCATTGCACCTGCAGAGGTAACAACAATGTGCAGATGCTCTTCCTTACATGACTCTAGCCACATATGGTCAGGGATTAATCAGATAATGAGAAACAAAAGCACAATGAAAAGTCTTCCAGTGAAAGGTTGACAGGGAACAACTCTGAGGCCTACTTATAGGATACAGTTATTGCATAGGATGTGTTTATTAATGATGTGGAAGTGAAAAAGACAGTATGTTGGCCAAGCTAATGAGAAAACTCTGTTTTGGACAGTAAAACTGTTAGGGAGCTCCAGCTGGTCTCAATAGAGGTTTGGACAGCCAATAGCAGATGAAATTCAACTTGGACAAGTTTAAGGAAATGCATGTTTGCAGAGGAGTTTAAATTTGTATTCAGCAATGGTCCCAAACTAGTAGGATCCTCTCAGCTGAAGCTTTCAGTCATCCCCACAGTCAGCCTGAGGCAGTGACTACACTAACCTTTCACCTATTTCCAGGCTGCGCAATTCTGCTGTACTTCTAAAATAGAAGTTTAAATAGTAGCTTCAGGGAACCTGCCACTTAAATAAAACAGGACCATCAGGCCATGCAGACAGCAGGCCAAATGGGACATCCCCTTACAAATAGACTGCCGTATTTAGCCCTTTTTGATAGTGCTTTCATCAAGATCCCATCTACTGCTCACTTGATATTAAAATATAAATAAATCAAGCAAATCTTGGTGAGGTTGTGAAAAGGAAAGCCTCGTGCACTGTCAGTGGGATTGTAAATTGGTGCAGCAATTATGGACAGCAGAATGGAGGGTCTTCAAAAAATTAAAAATAAAACTACCATACTACCTAGCAATTTCACTTTTGGGTATTTATCTGAAGAAAACAAAAAATACTTAATTTGAAAGATATATGCATCCCTATGTTCATTACAGCATTATTTACAATAGCTAAGAAATGGAAGCAATGTAGGTGTCCATGAATAGATGAATGTACACACACATACTCACACACACACACAATGGAATATTACCCAGCTATAACAAAAGAATAACAGTAAAATCTTGCCATTTGCAACAACATAGATGGATCTAGAGCGTATTATGCTAAGTGAAATAAGTCAGATAAAGACAAATACCATATGGTTTTACTTATTTGTGGAATCTAAAAAGAAAAAGAACGAACAAAACATTCAGAAACAGACTCATAGAGACAGAGAACAAGCTGATGGTTGCCAGAAGAAGGAGGCTATTGAAATTGAAGACAGGGTGAAGGGGTTTCTGAGGTATAAACTTCTAGTTATAAAATATATGTTACAGGATATAATGCATAACACAGGGAATATAGTCAATAATATAATAACTCTGTATGGTGACAGATGTCCAAGCATTCACCCGCGGGGAAAGGCCATAAACCATCCCCAACCCTCAGGTGCAGCACAGACCAGAAACCAGCAACAATGATCAACTCCTGAAACAATGCTGAGATCCTGAAACTGCTCGCTCAACCGTAGTCCCCTGGCGCCAGCAACGCCCGGGGGGTCTTGGGCAAGACTGGAAAAGTTACAGGCCTGCGAACTGCAGACCACTCCCTCATACCAAACCCCTCTCCTCATCCCCTTGCCTAAAGCCTTAAAAACGCCGCAGCTGGACTTGGTCCGGCGCGGCTCCACCGGCCCCTCTCCCTTCCCGGGACCTGTGGACCCGTCCGTTTGCTCCCAATAAAGCCTGATTGACTTTTCATTTGGCTCATTCTTTAATTCTCCGACGGCTTAATTAAACAACAGATGGTTACTAGACTTACTGTGGTGATCACATTGTAAGGTATGTAAATGTTGATCACTATGTTGTACAGCTGAAACTAACATCATGTATGTTGACTATATTTCAATGTATGCCCCTTTCGATATATTTCCTAGGTTGGTCATTTACTAAATTCCTCTATTGGAACAAGTTTACATCCACCTTTCAGAGATATGGAGAAACGACTCTTCTTGTTTCCAGTAAAACTGGCCCTGGGAGCATAGAGGTTCATTAGGAGCTGCCAACGAGGGCCTAATACCAGGGCTATGGCCCACAGCAATCCTAGTGCTAGAAGTCCATCATTTCCCCTGAAGAGAAGCACTTAGCCAGAGCCCCCAATTGCTGTACGTCATGGCTCTGCCCCTCCATACTAGCTGTTGCAACATAGGACCCTAGAGGAATCAACCTACGTGCTACCCTGAGTCCTCTACAGAGATGGAGCTGAACTGGAAGCATGGCCACATTCATGACAAAATACAGGTCCCACCCTGGCTGAGGCCTACTTATGCTCATTTTTCCCTTTGCTACCATGGACCACATAATAAACCCCTTGTTTTAATGTAAATTTGAGTATGCTTCTGCTTCTTACCAGCACAGGTACCCCCAAGGTATTTCATAACAGGACTAAATAAGGGGCTGCTACATTTTTATCACTATTTCAAGGTCATCCAAATGTCTCAGATAAAATAGAAGCGGAAGTTAAAATAATCTTCCGCACTCCTCCCCCCAAAAAAGGCTTTATTCATTGAATGAGAAAACAAAAGAAAAACTTTACTTATAGTTTAGAGCATGTTATTATTTGAAGAAAAAAAATGGAGTAATTTCCAAAACTATTTATTTATTTAATTCAGTTTCTCACTCTTTTAATCATTTTTCCACCCTACCAGGAGAATATACTGCGTTACCAGTTTGTTTGCAGGAATTCCATTGAATTAGGGGACTAAGTGCTCATTGAAGACTGAGCTGATTTCCTATGCACGGAGTAAGTTCAAAGTAGGACCTACTCAATACGGGGAATATGTAAAGCACCATGTGGACATGAGCTTTAGTCTCAATCCTCTTTGAGGGAAACTTTCTAATAGCAAAGGCCGAGGTTGTAAAATGTTCAACTCCTCACAGCAAGAAAATTTGGGGCAAAACTCAGCCTTAAAGGTAAGAAGAAAATCTTTAAAACTTTAAAAGCCCAGAGTATTTTTTATATTTAATAATATTAATAATATTACCTCAATAGACGCCAAAACAAACACATTACTTAAGACTGGGAGTGAAGAGACTGGGAGTGAGAGGACGGAGAGCCAAAGGCCTGGATCTGTTTCCAGACCTTCCCGTTCATTACCAAAATGACCTGCAACTGAATCTCATTTCTTTTTTTTTGTAATTTGTTTATTGTTTGCAGATGCTGTTAGCCTGAATGGACTAGAAACAGAGTCTGTATACTTGTCTGCATTTAATGAAATCATATTGCTTACTGTCAGTCATTAATTAGATATGTGCTGATAGTATTGCTAGGAATAACGTTTGCCAGACATTTTCTCATTACTTAATCTTCTCATGGAATTAATGCCCTCTCTGGTCATTCTATTTCTAGAGTCATCACTGTTTTCTAAAATCATACTAGAATATATCAATTTATTATAATAATTTATGTGAAATCCATAATTTATATTTAAGCGCTCATTCCCATCTCATTTCATTGGACTTGTTTCCTTCTCTGTAAAATGAAACAGATGGACAAGACCTCTAAGATTCCCTTCCAACTTACTTGAGTAACTGTGTAATTTTAGAGGCAATCTCCAAGTTGTGCATATTAGGTAGCTAAAGCTAATCATATCCCAATTTACAAAGTGCTATAGAGGTCAAGAAATAGTTTCCCTCATGGTACCACGTCTAGCTACAGGGAATACTTACAATCTACTAAAACATGGGGCTCAGCCTTAATGGGAGGCTTTACACTTAAACTCATGCCATTCTTTTCTGGCAATGTGGGGGAAAATGGTATAAAGAGAGAGAATGGGCAAGATGAAGAAAATTATTCTCTTGTTACTGCTGTGCTGCACTCATACAAAGCACCTCAGTATCGAAAGAACCAAGTGCAATAAATCCTTTACTAGACATAGGATTTAGCAGAAACAAATATGAACCCACGTACAAAAGTAAAATGTACTACTGAGATTCTTAATGAAAAGTCACCTAAAAGTAGAGGTTAACATGAAAACAACTCCTTCCGATGGCTGGGTCTCAGTGATAGATAAAACTTATGAGGAATCAATAAACAAGGCCCAGCATTGTTGTTTGATGTTGTAGGGAAATGAAGCCAGCACTATGAAGCAACAAATACAAAAAAATGGAAGAAGAGCAGCATACTATCTTCAATCTTTCTAGAAAATGAGAGGGAAAGCAAAACAAAAAAAATGTAACCTACATTAAGGGAATATTTAACAGGGTCTTTTAAGTAATTAGCAATGATCAGGTATTCAGTTTTCAAAATATGTAAGTTGGGTGTACTTTTTTCCCCCTAATAAAGCATTTTAAATTCTAATTAAAAAAATACTTGATGGAGGAATTAAAAGATACAATAGTGTCAGAGAAAAAGCCATGATCCCAGAAGTGAAATATTCTAACAACATAACTTATAAGAGACTACGCTATAAAAACAGATTGTTGATTAACACAAACTCATAACAAAACACAGAGAGCTATCACAATGGTGCTGTAATAACACTTGGCTGCTGAATTCTCTCAATACATTAAATATCTCCTTGGAGACCAAATTACTTTAAATTTTCTTAAAAGACAATTTATTATAGCTTTGTTTTCTTCTCATTATCTCTTAAAAATATATCCAATGAAGAAAAGAATGCAACTTCTAAATAACTTACATAAAATGGTACTAATGTATGGCAACACTTCAGTTTAATATATTGGTTATTACTTAAACAACACACAACAATCTATTGTTATGACAAATCCTTACCACAATGCGATATTCCATGTGTCACATGTATCAAAATCCACTGTATGTCACTATTATGGCATACATAAAATTAACAGCCTAAGGCTGCTAACAATTTAAATAATTGATAAGTTTTCAATTAAAAAGGCAACATTTTCAGATCTAATATAAAAATCTATTTAAATTACTGATATAAAAAACAACAACACCCAACAACTATGCTTCTTTTGGCCCAAAGCCAGAAAATGCTTATATCCAATTTTTTAAAAAAAGCAATTCTGCAAGTTACAACTTACACATTGCAAAATTTTTTTAAAAAATTTTAGGCAGAGATTCATTTAACCTTGGTAATCAATAGGAAAGAATAATTAAAGGATTTATGGTAAAAGTGTTTATTTTTGCTTTGCTTATACCAAAGGGCTGGGGATTGAACCTGCAACCCTCTGGTGTGGGATGACATTCTAACCTAACTCAACCACACTGGCTAGGGCTCTAAGTATTTGTTCAATGAATTAGTGAGAAAATCGGAACCTAATTGGCCTGACCACAATACGTAAGCCACTACAAATTCATAAAAACAGTTTTCAATATCCATAGCAAATTAATAAAGAATAATGTAGTGAGTTTTTTTACATTAAAACTAAATTTACTCACTTTAATGATCATCTCTACTTTTGAGCTTATGTGCTGCCTAATGTTTTAATCTTTAAATAACTCCCACTCTATTAAGAAAATAATGGTTAACAGAGATACTTTTATTAGTTTATGTATTAAAGTTTGGTTTTATTGGCAAAATTAAACATTATCATGCCTATGTTTGTCTTCTTCCAACCTAAAAATGAAAGATTGATTAGTTCATGAAACCTAAGTATTTGGGATCAATGAGCTACTTAATTTCTTTTCAGGCTAAAAAGTGGCTCTCAAAAAGTATCAGGAACTTAAGATTAAAAACAATTACATAGCTAATACTTTCCTTCAAAACTAAGCACTGTATTTGAGAAAATAAGCACAAATCATAGGGAATATATACTCAGATAGCTCAACTAAGGTATTATATAAATACTAATCACTCAGATTTCAATAGTGATTATAACATAGAAAGACCCCAATACTAATGTGCAAGGAGGTGAATAGGAGAGAAACAGTGTAAAACATAAAGGATCATGGGCTTTGGCATTAAGAGAAAACTGAAGTTTTAAAAAAATTTATTGATTGATTTAAGAAAGAGAAATATCAATTTGTTATTCCACTTATTTACACATTAATTGGTTGATTCTTGTATGTGCCCTGACCCGGGATTGAACTTGCAACCTTGGTGTACTGGAACAACACTCAACCAACTGAGCTACCTGGCTAGGAGAAGAAACGGAACTTAAATTCCATATTCACATTCATGCTAGCTCTAAGACCTTTAGCATGTTTGCTAATCATGGCTTCATCATCTAATATATAGAAATGACAATATCTACTTCACAGAGTGATTAAAACCAATGAAAATGAAATACCATAAGCATCTAGTACATAGATGAGGCACCAAAAAACCCAGAAATCATTATTATGATGATGATCACATGCAGTAACATTCTTAAAAGATACAATTTGTCAGATATTCCCCAAAGTACATTATTGAAAACACACCTTTTTATGTGGATATGTCAGAGATACAATGAAAGTACACTGCTGTCAGTAATGTACTCTGCAATAGATGCATGTAAAAAAACTAGAACCAACCTGTGAGTGTGTGTTTTCTAAAAATAAGCATGCCACATTCCCAGGAGCGTTAGAAATCTATCAATACTAGTGCTAGACCTTTCAGCAGACCATCCTACTCTACCTTTCAAGGTGCTGATGAGCCCTGCTCTAAATTCTCAAAGCACAAGGACTCTCAAGTAAGTTAATGGGAAGTCAATGGGAAATTGACTTTTCCTACTCTGTGCAGCTCTGAATGCAACGCTCTGTTAATCATGCCATTCTTCTTGTTCTCTTTCTTCCTACCCTAAATTAAAACTATTGGCAGAAACCAACAAAGATATTTTACAGTTTTCATTACAATGAAACAATACCTTAGGTTAAAGTTGAAGTCTATCAAAAACCTACAATCTAACTGTTAGCTAAGATCAGAGTCTCACTGTCATTTCCGCCATAATACCACTTTGCATTTGTATAGAACTTTTAAGTTTTCAAAGGGCTTTCCCAGCTACTCCCCCATTTGATCATTACAATGACCCTGTGCCACAGAAAGGACGAGTATTATTATCCACAACTGACAGATGAGGCAACAATAGCACGGAAAGGTGAAGTGATTTGCCTAAGGCCAGGAAACCAGAAAAGAGCTGCGCCTCCTGGCTTCCTCCAGTCCAATGTTCTTTCCACCAGACCATTAGAGATTTTATAAATACATACAAACTCAGATAAAATAAAACAAACAAGAGGAAATTTGTTTATTTTATCATAGTTGAATTTTGCAAGCTTAGTACTAAAGTTTTAGAAATGCAGTCTTTTCTCTTGTTGATCTATTTCAGTCCTGTGACAAACATTAATGCAAATTTTCACTGAAATCCAAAACACAAAAGAAAAGTCATTTCAGGATATATTTAAATCACTTTGATTCAGTAAGTCACCCCATAGTAGTTCATCTTGGGATGAGTATAAGGGGGTGGATAAAATAATGGAGAACACATCTTTAAATTGTGTATCCATATTAAGCCTGCAGCTACATTATAACTAGAGTGTGTTTGGAAGGGTGAAAGAGATCGCCAGTTGAAAGTAGATTTTGAAAAATTTTTTAGAGCCCAGGGGTTCATTTTTAATGAGCCGTTACTTTAAGTACTGCATAAAAAATACAGGAAATTGATAGTCCATTTAGTCTGCACCATACCTAATGCAAAAGTCATTAAGATGCATTATTCTTAATGTTCACGATATGATCAGTAAGTGTCTTTTGGAAAGAATGCCCTTAACTTCCACATAAGGAAATCTTTGAAAACCTTACATATTATATAGAAAAATGTTATGGCAATTGTGATTGACTTTTATACCTTCACTCTGCCAAGAAACAGCATCCTCAATCACAGTAATATATTTAAGATAGTCCTCATTTGTAATGTACTTACATATGACAGCATTGCCTTCATTTCTTCATCACTTCTCACTGTAATTCGATCACCATCTTCATCCTCATCTGTATAAAAAGCAACGTAATGCAAGTGATAAGATTTGCATTTTTTATGTACAAAAACCACATCAGCTGGAAACATCATTTGTTTTTCCAAACTGATATTTAAATCCTCAAAACCCTATTTTGGGGGATGTTGAGGTTTGTTGTTTTGCTTTGTTTTTGTTCAGAATACAACCAGAATCTCAATAAAGAACTAAAAAATTAAGGGACAGCTAAAAATTAAAATATTACTCATGCCATCCATGATATGATTTAGGAGTATGATTAAATCAGGTTTGGTTTGGAGAACTTTAAAAACTGAAGACAGGCCAGGTCTATTCTACTGTCAGTACTTTTTTTCTTTCCCACACAGCACTTTATCCCTCTTTTCCTTCATTCTTTCTTTCTTCCAGGCAACCCACCCAACATGTCACATTAGCATAATAAAAATGACTAACATTTACTGATCATCATTATACACAAGGCACTAAGTGCTTCATATGCAGTAAGTACCTCCTAAAGAAC